>LNAC01000065.1:4500132-4766657 GCA_002007465.1 Ailurus styani
GGCGGGGAGCCTGCTTCCTCCTCTCTCTGCCTGCCTCTCTGCCTACTTGTGATCTCTCTCTCTCTCTCTGTCAAATAAATAAATAAAATCTTTTTTAAAAATGTAGGAAAGAACAGATAGGACTTCTGACAATTGCTCTCCAGGGTGACAGCAATTGATATGTCAAGATTTTCTTGTTCTGAACATTATTAGTGGTCCACATTCATTTTCCGATCTCCACCCTATTTTGTGGCATTTGGTTCCCTAAATCTCACGAGGAATTTTGTCACAAAAGATTTCTAAGGAAATAGAAATAAATTTAGTGAATTTGTCTGGGTAGTTTGAAGGATAAAAAGCAAGTGCTGTGCTTGGGACTTGTTTAAAGTAATCAGAAGCAGTACTGGCCATGTCTGGGATGTAAGAGATGGTAAGAATCATTTCTCACTTGAGTATAAAACATTAAAAAAAAATCAGAGAAAACAGGATGCATAAAAGGAGATAGAGATATCCAAAGAATGGGTGGAAGGCATCCAAACAAGTAACAGGGAGTAAACAGAATTATTTGGCAAGTAAGAGGTGCCCATAAATTTTGTTTAGACAGGGAGTAGATGAATGAAGCAAATGCTTTTCAGCTCTTCCATAAGGACTAGAAAGTTTTCCTCAGTGGATATTCAGTCATCCAGGTAAGGTATAAGGCAGCTCTTTGGATACCCAGGTCTCAGTACCACCTGAAGTATTTATACTTAACAATAAAGGTAAAATCTTACCAGTTTGGCATCTTCTCCCTGTTTGAAATGAACAGCAGTATTGTACAACAATAGTATCTAATAGGTGGTATACCCATTTTTGACCTGTACCTATTTTCAAAATATTTTGTTGTATCTGTCTGAAAAAAAAGTCTTCCTTTAAGAAAATTTTAAATTATTCTACTAACAACATTTGCTGAATGATTAGTATAAATTTGGATCAAATTTCTGAAGTACCAATTCATCCAATTTACAATAGTCAAAGAAAAATTTATAATGAAAATCTGCCATAATTCTGTCACACAATTAGCACATTTGCCATCCACACTAGTCATTCCTTCGCAATTATATGGATTTTATTTTTTTGTTCCGTACCGCCTTCATGATCTTGTCCTTAAAAAATATTTTATTTTTTAAAATTGCAATCTTTGTAACAAAATAAAATTGTTATATCAAAAAAATGACCGGAAAGTTTGAAATAAGGAAAATAATTTGTACAAAATTGTAAGTTATTCAAGCCACTTAAAGTAAATATGTTTCAAGGAGCTTACAGTTAGAATATAATAGCTTTAATTCTTTGCTTGTCACATTGTCGTTGACTTGTAAATGATATCAGGATGGACATAATATGAAAATTTCAAGGGAAAATTGCCTTTCTTGGAGAGCATGCTTCCCTCAAAAAAGGTGATAGCAATTTATGAAAGTAGAAATGTTCATTATTTTCTTAGAAAGTTCTTATTATAGTGAAAACCGATAAAGTAGCAATGTTTGCCATAAAAGCCTTTTTATCTGAGGTGCTAAATGGAATATTTAAGAAAGGGCCTTGTGGAAGAATCATAGAGAAACCATTTAACATTTAACATCTGCACATTCTTTGCAATCCAAGGCTATGCAATTTTCTGCAAAAGGAGGAAAGGAAACTTAATACATCTTCTACACCTAACATAGCTGCTCTCAAAATGAATCTAAGATGTAGGACTGTGTGTATTTAAATTTTAAAACTGACTGAGTAAGACTAGTAGCAGCCAAAAATTCATTCTATTCTTGTTTTACCTATTTTTTTTATTAATGCATTCCAGCAAATTTTAAATTTTTAAATTTTAAATTCAACTCATCTTTTTGGTAGGGGATGAGAGGGAAGGATTGGACAATGACATTTTATGACCAGTAAATTTAATATAAGTAGGACTTAAATCATTATAGGGATATAGGGGGGAAAATATGAGCTACCAACAATACTCAAGAAAGACTTTTACTATTCATAAGGAAGTGAATGCTGAGTGAAATTCAAGTTCTAATAGGTGGGACAGTAAAAATGACTTACTTTTATTTAAATTCTTTTCTCAAATTGTTCTTTTTGTATGAACTTTCATGTGTATTCAAAGCAAGTGCCGTGTCTGCACAAGAAAACACACAGGTCAGCTCAACGCTTTACCCCTGTGTTACATGTGCTTCTACTGTGCTGTTATCTCTGACCCAGTAAGACAGGTAACGTAGCAAATTCAATAAGCTAGAGCCCGACCCAGGGGAAGGAAAAACATGATGCAAGGTCATCATTTCTATTCAGTAATGAATCGACTGAAAATGAGAATTTCTGTTTATTAGAATTTCTGCATTTTTCAAAGTCAATGATTCCATGCTGAAGAACGCATACTGAAAGCCTCATTCCTAGTTTAAAATAGAGTGAGAGAAATCACTGTTTAAAATTAGTTAGAATCTCATCAACGGTAAAACTTCTTCTAGGGAGGCCGATGAAAGAGATTAAGAGAAGATTCACCTCCTAAAATATCAACACTTAAATTATAAATTCTATCTTCCTGATAAATAATGCCTACCTTCAAATTATTTTTTCTCTATATGGGACATGTAGTTTAATTCACTCTGCTTTGTCCCATATATAAAGAACCTATCTTTCTGCTTGACTTTGGAATGCCCTTAGAATTTTGAGAACATAATCTTTGTGAAGTCCAGATTGATGGAGGTCCTGCTGATTCCTAACCATGCCACTGGGACACCGAGGGAACTGTAGGAGTGAAGGTGACTGGAAATGTATAGAATGGAAAATTCCAAGCTAAGTCGTTCTACTTGAAGATGTATGTTTCTAGGAGTCAACCCATAGGAGAGGATCATGAATTCCAGAGAAGTTTCTATAGTAGCAGCTGTAACAAGCAGCCAAATTAACTGCCAAATATTTTGTCGTTTCTTAAGCACTTTTATTTCTGCTATCTCAGAATAAAAATCATTCTGTGGATATCATCTCTGTTCTCCATTATTTGGGCTGGTAAAACAAGCAATCAACCCATTTAACTGAAGGTTCATCTTCATGTATCTGGACATCTTCTATGTATTGATTAGAGCCACAAAGTTTGTATGATTTTAGTTCTCAGTCAGAAACTTGCCCTGTGAAATCTCCCAGGATAGAAGGTTCCTTCGCATTTTCCATCTAACCAAATTCCTTCCCCTTCAAGGGTCAGCTGCAGACAGTCAGAGGAATTCCTTGGCAACTGTAATTCTGATGGGGGTTATTTGTAAGTTAATCAACAATACATCAAGTCCCTTATCTTTGCCATGAAAAGCACAATTTTAATAAGTCTCCTTCCATGGGACCCGTGGCTTACTTTGTTTTCTGGTCTGTGTGATGGATAGGCACCATCTCTGTTTCTTTCTATTTGCACCTCACTGTTAATAGAGACAGACAGGCTGTGACCCCGGGTTAGGGTTATTAATCACGAAGTTTCTGAAATGCTGCAGTGGAGCTGGCAGCATGGTCATGACCTTTTTTCTTAATGTCCTAACTAATCATGTAATGACCTTGTAGATGAAACATACTGAGTGTATCAAGTAGGTGTCAGCAGACACCTTCTTGGAAGGTTAGCATCATTTGAAAAGATATTAGACATAAGTAATATTGTGGCCTCAAGTGTGTAACTGTTTAAGTGATAATATCCCAGATAAGTTTTGCATAAGATAACTGCTGTTGTGGTATCAAGTTTCTAATTTCAAATCTCGCTCCAACTACTTTAAGTGTTTAAAGGTGGAGGAGAAATAATATGTATATGAGAATGGTCCCTAGCAAGAACCTCTACATGGAGAAAATCTGACTATATATGACCAAAATTGACTAAAATTTTATATAAAATATATTTTTTATTTTATTTTGTATAATGAACCTCTGGTAGTAATGAATCTAGTAAAAGCTTTTCTATTGTTATGAAAGTAATATATATTTAATACAATGATAAAAACTACAGTAAACTATAAAGAATTAGAAAATGACAAATAAGTTTGCCCCCTGAGGTAACCACTGTGTATACATTAGCATTTTTCCTTGCAGTAGTTTCCCTGTGTGTCTTACAGTTTTGAAGAAAAAGACTGTGATGGCTATGTAATAGAATACATAAGAAATGGAATGATATCCATATATGGCAATATGGATAGTTCTCAGGAACACACTCTTGATATCAAAACACAAAACAAGTTGCAGAACATTATATATTATGATACCATTTACAAATATTAGACCCTATGATACCATTTACAAATATTATAAAACACCTACAAAATATAGCATGTTCACACATTCATGTTTACGGATATGTATACATATATCAAGAGTGTACCTATAAAATGATATAATAGCACTTGCTCAATTACAATTTCCTTTATAAAATAATTTTTATAAATTTTACACAGCTTCATTATCCCTCTCTTTTAAAAAGGCTAATGAACATTTATTTGCACTTTGTTTTTGGTATCCAGCACTTACATGTCTCTGAGCTTATTGCCAACTAGGGAAAGTATGTGTTGGGACAAATAACGTGCCAGCAGAATTCTAGTGAGGGCCCTGAAAGGAGAGTCACAGAGTAAAAAGTTAACATCCCTTTCATTCCCTTTTGCCTACTACTACCAAACTGTTACTAAACGCCAACACCTTAATATTAATAACTTCTCAGAAAAAAAATATTTTTTTATTTGTTAAATTCATTTTGGAGAAGAAGGTAAAAGTAAAAGATAGGGTGGTTTGAGGTGTTAGGCTGTAATCTCATATGAAATTAAATGAAATAGACATTTATTAGGGGATTTTCTTTTTCTGATATCTCGTCATTTGAACATAACTTCCCTGTTGTGCTTCCCTTTTCTTATTTTCTTCTCCCAGCTCTTATTTTCTTCCTCCTCTGCTTTATGTCTTTATCAGATGTACGAGTTTGGGAGGGAAAAAAGTTAAGAATAATGTGGGACAGTGGAATGAAAAATTGGAGAAGCATACCCTTTTACTTTACCGTTTGAGAATAGCGGTAAATGTTAAGTAAAGTTTTAAGTAATGAAAAGAAAAAGAAAGAAAAAATCTAAGACCAATAACTTTGTTAGACATAAATCACAGATGTGATAAATGGGACTCTAAAATTAAAGGAAATTACCAGAAAATTCTTTTTTTTTTACATGTATGATTAGTAGGACCATTGTATAAATTCACTGATTCTTTCAAAAAAAAATGAAAGTCATTTAAAAGGTATAGGGCCTTATCTTCTAATACAAAGAACTATTCAGGTCTTTCCATTTTAAAATGATGACATTTCACCCATTTTCTCTGTCCTGTCATTTTTTTCAAAGCAGCTGGAAGAACAAAAATTAAAATTAAAGCAAAAAGGTTTTCTATAGGCTTGTCATGTGAAATTTCATTGATGGAGGCAGCTAGCTATGTACATTTCCATTACAAGGAGTGTGTCAAATGTCAGGAAAACTTTGAATCCTGAAACAAAAGTACAAGTTTTTTCACATAATTTGTCCTGATTAGTATAAAGTCATTCAAGTAAAATATAATGATTCTAATTTACTTAATTTAGTTGAAAAATTGAAATATTTCTAGGCAGGTTACCTTTTAGAAAATAATCCTCAAATTTGGTAGTGAATCAAAATCAGACCAGCAATTGAGAGGTGCTTATTGTGTGCCCTTGCTCTGTTCCTTGAAAAGGAGACGAAAAGCAAAATTTGACTCGCCTTCCCAAAGGTACATTGTATGTATTCTTTGATGAACTATATTTATGTAGTTATCAAGTTACAAAATTGTAGAACTGGATGTGTATTTAGCAAGAAAACCCTTCAATATCTATTATAATTAACCAGCACACTAAATGTTTTATTTTTTGCAATTTTGTTTAAAGCAAACAACAAGGAAAAATAAATTTTACTTAAAGGTAAGGAATTTAAATACAAAGAATATCAAGGTGTTAATTTTTTTATTTCATTCCAATACCAGCTCAACAAGTTGACCCTAGACACCTATTAAGATACATTTTTTAAGAACATACTTTTTTATATCTGAACAATAATAATGAAAAATAAAGGGCTGTTTCAGACTTTGTAGTTTTTAGTACTCAATATTTAAAATTGTTTTAATTACCTTCTATTAATGTGGCATGGGTATAATATATATAGAACAGAGTTGTTTTGCTACTGGCATTTAATGAAAAAGAGCAAGAAAAAAATGTAGCACTATCACATATAGGTATGATAAACGTATACGTGTCCTGTCACTCTCCATTCACTTTATTATTATTATTATTATTATTATTATTATTATTATTATTTGCCCCAGGGGCACAGGTCTGTGAATCATCAGGCTTACACCTTTCATAGCACACACCATAGCACAAACCCTCCCCAATGTCCATGATCTCCATTCTCTTTAGATATTTATACTCACAAAACTGTTTCTTGGCATCCAGTAAAGTCTTTCTCTAAATCCATCCTGTTCTGACTTAGTCAATCGTTCATGGAATGGATACTGCCATACTTTGCGAACATCTGTGTTTCCTCTCTTCCTTGGAAATAATTTTATTATTTCCCTCTCCCATTAAGATGGCCTACATACATCTCTCAGGAACACAGTGTAGGTGGAATTTTGTAAATCCGAGGTAAGATCAGTTGGTAACCCCCTTTCTCATTCATAGAGGTTCTGCTCCATGTGTATTTCTAAATGCAAAGAGAAAGGTCCGTGATAATGGTAACCTGGAGAATATTGGTGACATCTTTTCAGGCTTATATCTTTAGTGATTTTCTTTATTTACCTGCTTCTCTCGGATCTGTCTAAAAATGAAGCATGACATTGTTGTTCACAGTCTACTTAAGATCCTTTCTTCTCTTTTTATTCATCAAACTTCCTGTTTTGTTCTTTCCTCATACTTAATCTGGCAGTTCCCTCACAATTTCCTAGAGCTACACCTTATGGGGAAGTGAAGTGTTTCTTAGGAGTCTACACAACGTCCCTTCTCATTTCAGCCTTCTGGACAATGTAAATTCAATTAGCTCAAAAATGCAGGTGACTAGTTATCTTCCTAGACTATATTCATCCCACAAGCTCCAAAATTGCAACTGAATATTCTGCTAGACATGTCGGATTAGAAATAACTTAGGCACTTCCATTTTTTTTTAAGATTTATTTATTTGACAGAGAGAGACCCAGCAAGAGAAGGAACATAAGCAGGGGGAGTGGGAGAGGGAGAAGCAGGCTTCCCGCCAAGCAGGGAGGCTTACATGGGTCTCGATCCCAAGACCCTGGGATCATGATCTGAGCTGAAAGCAGATGCTTTATTACTGAACCACCCAGGCTCCCCGACACTTCCAAATTTTTAAAAAATGAAATCAGATCTTTCTGTGTAAAACTTACCTCTCACCAGGGGCTTATACTACTTTGTTTTATACAAAGCCTGTGTTCTCTTTTTCCAGTACATACCTAGATTATATTTCCCATTGGATGTAGCCATATGTCTGTGCAATCACTAAATAGATGTTATTAAAAGTGATGGTAGGGGTGCCTGGGTGGCTCAGTTGGTTAAGTCTCTGAATCTTTATTTCAGCTCAGATCATGATCTTAGGATTGTGAGATCAAGCCTGGAGTCAGGCTCCATGCTCAGCGAAGAGTCTGCTTCTTTCTCTCTTCCTCTCTCTCCTTCTCTCTTGCTCTCTTCTCTCTCCTCTCTCTCTCTCTCTCTCTCTCTCTCTCTCTTCCTCTCTCGATCAATGGATCCCCCTCCCTCCCTCCCTTTGCCCCTCTGCTCCTCCCCCTGCTTGTGTGCATGGTCTCTCTAAAATAAATAAATATTTTTTTAAAAAGTGATGAGAGCTATGATCTGTACCATCCACATAAAACCCTCCCCTAAGTAATCTTTTATTCACTCTGCTTACTTTTCTGTAGTTGATTGGAGAGGATCCACAAGCACCTAGGTGGTTGAACTTGAAATTCTTTTTTTTTTTTAAGATTTATTGATTTTAGAGAGAGAGAGTGCATGAGCAGGGGGAGGGGCAGAGAGAAAGAGAGGGAGATAAGCAGACTCTGCACAGAGTCAGGGGCCTGATGCTGGGCCCAATGCAGGGCTTGATCCCTGGACCGGAGACCATGATCTGAGCTGAAACCAAGAGTTAGTTGCTTAACCTACTAAACCACCTGGGTACCCTTGAACTTGAAATTCTAAATGGCCACAAGGAATGCCCCTCAACCAAGAATACTCACACTGAACTGTGATATAAACTAGAAATAATATATGTATTGTGTTTAGCCACTGAGAAATCAACATTTATGTTGATTTAGTGTTATTTACATTGCAGCAAGGCTCTTACTTTCCTTGAAAATAAATTCCATGTGCTCAAGCATATAATATAAAGCCCTTTGCTATCTAGTCTCTGATTACTTTTTCCATCTCAGTTTTTGCCTCCTGTAAACCTACTCCCTGAACAAAATATATAACCCCTCTTCATCTTGCATGTGTCCATAGTGCCTTTAGGTTGAAACCAAGATGTCCTTTCCTTGAGTGTTCAAACCCCTTGCAAATCTAGGCCAAATGGCCTGTAGGGGAATCTTATAGTATGGGGCACGTACCCCTGTCTTAGTCTCATAGCCTGCTTTAATCTCCCATTAGTTCATAAATTTCTTGAGAGCAAGGGCTACATTTCCCATTATTAAATATCAGACCTGGGATAAAGCTGATATATAGCATGTGCTTATCAAAAAAAATTAAGTTAGGAGATACAATTATAGGTAGACAAATATAATTAATTAAATGATTAAATATAACTCAAAATGTGATGAGTCAGACACCAGGATCTGCTTATAGTTGTAGTATAATGGTATTACAGAGTTGTAGTATAACGTAGATAACTCCTAAACTGGAGTTCCACTCCTGACTCTACTACTTGCCAGGAATGTTACAAAATTCTAAGTCATAGCTTCTTCCTAGTAAAGCAGAGCTGGTATTACCAAATTCATTGCCTGCTTGAAGATCAAATACTAAGATCAAATACTAACTATGTGTGTTAGATGATTAATTGAAGGCAACTATCACCATGGCTAACATGTGCTCAGTTACTAAAACTTAGGTGACTTGATACAGACAAATAAGATATAGAAGCATTATGTATATATATTGATAAAAGCACTAGAGTAGAAGGTAGGGATCTCATTTTACCTGTTATCAGGTATGCAAAAAACACCATCAGAGGTGGAACAATAAGTGTAACACTTCAACTCTCGAGGTCCCAAATTTACTATTATTAATAATTTGTAATAACTTAAATATTAAATACTTATTTGATATACTATGTATCAGTCACTGTATTAGGTTTTGGGGTCAATGTGATACATAAGATAAACAGATTCCTGATAGTAAAAGTCTTTGCTAAGGATTGGAGACAAGTATATGTAATGTGTTGTCGTGAGTGCTGTGGAGAGCAAGCATAGGAAATCACATGGAAGGGACCTCTTCACCTATTCTTGAGAGATTATTTTCAAGAAGAAAGGACATATAAGGTGAGACATTGAGACTCAGTAACCTGATATTGTACAATAACCAATATCATGGTTCCAAATAATACTGGATGAAGTAATCTGCAGCAATCATCCCACAAAGAATGGGTTGGATTCAGGTAACCTTGGACAGCAAGACCAGTCAGGAAGCACCAGCAGTAATAATTAAGGAGAGAGACAGCAGTAGCCTTAGTGTAGGTAATAATTTTGGGAACAGAGAGGTACTATTAACATATAATTTTTTTTTTTTTAAAGATTTTATTTATTTATTTGACACAGAGAGAGAGATCACAAGTAGGCAGAGAGGCAGGCAGAGAGACAGGGAGAGGAGGAAGCAGGCTCCCTGCTGAGCAGAGAGCCCGATGTGGGCCTCGATCCCAGGACGCTGAGATCATGACCTGAGCCGAAAGCAGAGGCTTTAACCCACTGAGCCACCCAGGCGCCCTAACATATAATTCTTAAAATGTTACAATATGACTTTCATACTAATGAAGAAGGAACTCAGGAGAGATTTTTATTCATTTACTTGATGGAGAAGAATTAAGATGATAAAGCAAGCCGCCCCCCCCCCAAAAAAAACATTTTGAGGAACTGGCTATTTATAGACATTATTTTTAAAAAAGGAATGCAAAAATCAGATTCAGGCGTGATGGAAAGCCAGTTAATGTCTGACAGGGTGAAAAAACCCACAACTTTTGTCATTCTTTTTTTTTTTCCAGACAGATATCTTCGGGTTACAGTTTCATTGTGTCTAGGCTTCAAATGCAGGCAGTTTCTCCTAGATAATTGCCTTGGTTAAGCTTGTTAAAAAATGCCCCCTACATGACACTGAAAGTTCGTGCCATTCTTTTGTCCAAGTTTTCGATATATTTTCTATGGTACACAAATATTTTACATATTCTTTAGAAATAGTGTGGATAGAAATTGGTGATTAATTGGATGTTAGGGTCACAGAGCTAGAGATTAAAAATATTATGCAGGCTTCAGTGTTGAACAACTAATTGGATAGATGAAAGTCCTTGATTCACAGAACAAAAAAAGGTGGAATAAGTATTTTTGGGGAGAAGGGTGTACTGGTTTGGGAAAGGGGAGAGGAATAAGAAAGCATAAGTTTAGGGAAAAAAAAGTTCCTTCAGTGCTAGAGCAGAAGGCAGTTTGCAGTCAATGGAGAAGTGAGAACAAATTGGGGATGTGGAAGCTGTGGGTGCACGAAAACATTTCTAGGCACCTGGTGGTGACAGGCAAGAGATGAGAGAGAGAGAGTGCCGTGGTGTAAAGAAGATATGCACTGGCTGGAGCCCATGGGTGTGAGCATGTGAAGATGGGAGAGATCAGAATCATTTCATCCACCAATGGAAAGAACACATTAGAAGCAGGTAGATGGTAGATACAACAAAGAGAGGGTATGATCTACATGAAAACCGAAGAAGACAAATCTGAATCACCAGGGGAGACATTAAATAACAAAAGGACATACCACATTAAGGGGCAGAGAAGACAAAGAGAAAACATACATGTGAATGGTTGTGGCTTTTATTATGAATGGCTTCTTCACTCTGAAAAATTAAAAGTGATATCAGTTGCTGAGAATGAGAACATTGGTGGTGACAAGTAGAGAATAGACACAGTTAGTGAACATACGATTTCTGCGTAGCACTAATAGACCATTTCATTTTTAAAAAGAAAAATAGTAGAATTGTTCCCATCTAATTTTTTTAATTTTAAGAAAGTAAAGAAATTGTTCTTTATGCTAAGGTTATTCTCTAAATCTCTCTGTGTAATTCTCCAAAAAATTATGCCACTAAAGTGGTGCCTGTGTGGCTCAGTCAGTTGAGCATCCAGCTCTTGATTTAGGATCAGGTCATGATCTTGGGGTCGAGGATCAAGCCCCATATCAGTCTCCATGCTCAGCCCAGAGTCTGCTTGAGATTCTCTCCTTCTCCCTCTGCCTCTCCCCACACCTGCCTTCTCTCTTTCTCTCTCTCTCAAATTAATATATAAAATCTTTAAAAAAAACAATTATCCCAGGGGCACCTGGGAGGCTCAGTTAGTTAAGCGTTGCCTTTGTTGAGTCCTGGGATCAAGTCCCACATCTGTCTCCTTGCTCACCAGGGAGCCTGCTGCTGCTTCTCCCTCTGCCTGCTACTCCCCCTACTTGTGCTCTCTCTAGCAAATAAATAAGAGCTTTAAAAGAAAATTATTCCACTAAAATTCTAGTAATAGTTCATTTCTTGTGGTTTTTTTTTTAAATCTTATTGCTCATCCCTTCCCTCACAAAATGTGATTCAGATGGTTTTGCCAGTTAGAGAACTTTGCCCACTGCTCGTGTGAGTGAAATATTACAGTTTAGAGGTGAGCAGTATATTGGCAGCATTTTATAAGAAGAGCTCATAATATCCTGATACTAAGATCCTAAAATTGTCCCAGTTCCTACACTTCTATTGGCCTACTGGTTTTCCTTAATTCAGTGATTCATCCCATATTTTAGATTTGCTTGTTAATGTGGTTTTGATTGTGTAATTTAGAATGAGACCATTTCTTTGCTTATAGTCAAAACTACAATGAAAATAAAAAATATGTACCTTAAAGTGGGTTGTTGTGACAGATGTTAAAATATGAAATGGGCAGGGATCAGATATAGTGATTGTTAATGAGGATTCACCTGATCTCAACGCCTGATACATAATTTGACGTATTTTAATATTTATTATTGAAACAGTTCAAAATTTTTTTGTTTCTTAGAAATCAAGTTTATAGACTTAACACAGCCATGACTTTAGGATACTTACCAGAAAGTCAGAATGTTGGTAGGTGTAGGCCATTTTTTGGTGAGTTATAATACAACCCCATATTACTTGCTTTCCAAGAAAACTTAGCCAAATATGAAGAAGAATAATGTTTAGCTTTTTACTATGAATGTCTTTCTATCCATGGCCAGCAGTACAGAAGAGAAGAGGCCAAATAATCAGGATCCTAAAATAAAAATTCAAAATCCACAGCTCCATGTTAAAGTTAGTAGGCAAAACGAAGAAACCACAAGAGGGGGGAAAAAACTAAACAAAACAAAAAACCTGTAAGATCGGGGAGGAGGAGCCAAAGGGAAGAAGAAAGCAGATCCTAGTGTGCTTCCCAATATTTATAATTTTTTTTAAATTTTTAACTCTTAACTGATGGTGAAAATAATTATCCTCTTTGTAAGATACCTCTACCTAGACACTAACCTTGGGGGAAGAGGTAGATCACCTTTTGATTTATAATGCTCTTGGTTGACATTTACAAAAGCCTTGATTTCCCAGGTGCTGAGAGGGACACAAATCTAAAAGAACATGGACATTGACCTCAAAGTATTATAGATAATCTGTTAGAATGTAAGTTTGAAAGGAAATGAGAGTCAAAAAATATAAAGTCACATAAAAATGCAAGGTTGAATAACATACGTGTGCCATTAAAACAAATGCAAGGAATCCTGATATCTGAACCCTATTCTTACATAAAGAAAGGAGAGACTACATAAAGGGGCTGACATTTTATAGAGATCCTAAGTTTGGCTACAGTTCCCTGAATTGATATCAGAGTAGAATTTTAAGTATTTAACAATCATCACATTGTCCTCAGCCAATAAGGATAAATGAATATACCTTTGCTATTCTCCTTCATATAGAAATACTACAATTTGGGCACCTGGGTGGCTCAGTGGGTTAAAGCCTCTGCCTTCGGCTCAGGTCATGATCTCAGGGTCCTGGGATCGAGCCCCACATCGGGCTCTCTGCTCGGCGGGGAGCCTGCTTCCTCTCTCTCTGCCTGCCTCTCTCCCTACTTGTGATCTCTCTCTCTCTCTCTCTCTGTCAAATAAATAAAATCTTAAAAAAAAAAATTAAAAAAAAAAAGAAATACTACAATTTTCAGAGTAATTTGTTCAGCGTTACAAAGTGTTTAAAAGTCTCTGTATTCTGTAAAGCAAAACAATGTGGAATGCAGTATTGATTGTTCTTAGCTTATCTAGAGGTTAAGGTTTTGTCACTTAGGTTTATAAGGGTATCAGAATTAGCATGTACAGTATTCATATCTTTTTAACTGTATGATTTGTAGTGGTAAAATCAGAGTTTTTATTTTCTATTACCCATCATTTTATCTATTATCATTATTATTTGCATAGTAATTATCACCATAAAAAGCAGCAGCACACATTTTTTAAGCACTTACATGTTTTAATTATCCTGCTTTCCTCAAAGCTGCAAGCCAGTATGAACTAGTTCCTGCTCTCAATGGGTTTTAAGTTATGATCTAAGTTAAAGATACATAAAGGTGATCTTTACAAGGTTACCAGGTACACATCTTTTTCTCCTCAGTGCCTAGAAATGTATCTGAGATATACTCAAGGAGATCAAAATATGTGTTGAATTATGGAAATAATTCCATCCAGCCAATAGAATGTCACTCAGCACTAGAAAGAAAGGAGCTATCAAGCTATGAAAAGAAATGGAGGATTTGTAAATGCATTTAATGAGAGAAGGAAGCCAATCCAAAAAGGCCACTACATCATTCCAAATATGTGACAAAGGCGAAGTCGGAGACACTAGAAAGATCACTGGTTAACAGTGGGTGGGAGGAGGAGGAGGACGGTTAGTGGGGCACAGATGATTTTTAGGACAGTAAAAACACTCTGTATATTAAAATGATGGATTACACATTGTCCCAATCCACAGATGTATATAACACCAGGAGGGAATCCCAATGTCAACTATGGACTTGCAGTGATTACGACGTGTCCGTGTAGCCTCATCAGTTATAATGCATGTACCCCTTTAGTGGGAGATGTCGATTATGGGGAATGCTAAGCATGTGTGGAGGCAGAGAGTAAATGAAGTATCTCTGTTCCTTCCTTTCAATCTTGCAAGGAAACTAAACATGCTCTAAAAAATGACATCTTTTTTAAGTCCCAAGTATTTAGGAAATAATGCTCAAAAATCTTTTGGAGTGAATAAATCAATAGATGAGTGAATGACTAAAGGAAGGATTCCCTTCAAGCTGTGTTGTCAAAGACCTTGATGGCCTGTTCACGATGTTTATTTGATAGAAATTCTATGCGTGGAAGAAAATAAGGAAGCAAATCAATGGCTATAAAAAGGAAAATTAACTTGACAGCAATGTAGACAGATAGGCTTGGAAGCAGACAGTCCAAGTTAGAAGACTTACACAATTGTCCATGAATTATTGTGTTTTCTCTTGCCACACAAAGTTGCTTGGCACGATAATTCAGTTATCTTTGCTGACAGCAGCTTCAGTCAGTAAGATGAAGATTCCATGAATTTTCAGTTAAAATATTTGAGAAAAATTAATATAATCTATGGCTTATCCTCATTATATAAAAGGTATTATATGTAAGTAAAATTCTGGAGTACTAGTAGTTCTGGTATGAAGTAAGCAGGTATGTTAATTTCAAAGTATATATTTACATAGTGTTTGTTCAATTATCTTTTTTTGAATTTTAGGATATTAAAGTAAACCGTTGTTTAAACACAATTTTGTCCTAGCTTCAGTGAACACAAAGATAATGGCAGAGTAATTTGACAAATAGATTGGAGTTATAAAGCAATCTAAAACCATTTTTAAGAATTGGATGAGCCAAGTGTAATTGATTCTTGTGTGTGAGCAGCGTATTAAAGAGGAACCCACCAGCAATCAAACACTCTGTTCTTTTCTAAATTAACCTTAATGAGAAAGGAAAAAATCATAATTTGCTTAGTGGAAAAACACTGGAATAGAAATTAGTTCACTTGAGAGTAAAGTGCTTTCTGTCTTTGATTTGTTCCAAGGGAACTTATTCAAGACACTTAATAGGTAGTTTCTAATTGAATATGTGGGGCATGTGTGTGAAAGAATTTTTACATGTATCCTTGTAAAATTGTCATGATGGGAAGTTTATGTATATCATACATGGTTTTCTTAGTAATTTTTAGTCAAACATTTAAGCTAATTCTGTTGAAAAACATTACATAGAATTAAAATATCTCTTTTCTTTATTGCAGAAATATGCCTTCCCTCCCTTTCTCACTCTCCATATCCTACCCCTTCCTATCAAACATACTTAGAAATCATGTGTACCTACAGATTACATTGTGAAATTTAGAATGTGAAAATGATTAGAATTAGGAAGTACCATTTACTGAGCAAACATGTACAGAATACTAATTCAATATTGCAGGGAGATATTTTAGAAGAGAAGAAAATTCGAGTCAAGAGGTTTTTTTTGCTGTACTTTCATATAATTTTGGACAAGTCAGAGTAGAATCATCTCCTGACAACAGGACATGGACTTTATCCAGTGGTGTTTAGACCAGCTTGCACCAGTTGGTGACAGTCGCTTGTCCCCATCAATCCCCAACCCCACATGATGTCTTCAGTAATCTGAAATCAGCTGCAGTGGGAGTATTTTCATTAAAGAAATCAGCAAAAACACTACACATCAGCGCTTCCTCCCACCCCCATGTTGTTTTTCAGGCTTTACCAGCACATCTCTGATGTTCTTTTGGTTTTAATAACAATCATCCAACCACCCTCTTATCCAAGCTCCGCTAAGATTCATGAATGAATTTAAAGATTGCACATTGTGGCTCCCAATGGGGTTTCCTCATGAGCACAGTAAGCTATGTTCATGGCCTCCAAACATTTCAAACATGCATTCTCCCTCATATATGTGGATTTGTTTAATTATCATTTGGAGACTATATATGCACTGCTCTATTAATAAATTATTTATTGCAGTCAAAAGAGTAAAAACAAGGTTGTATAAAAATGTGTCAAAATACAATTAACATTTGGAGTTAATATGTTTATTTTTATGTATTAACTTTATAAAATCTTTGGGCCTTTACTACAGTTGTTGATACAAAATGAACAAAACTTATAGAATTTTTTAAAAGAAAAAGGAGTTTTATTTGAGCTGAGGACAGCTGCCCATGATACACAATCTTTACAAGGAAGAGAGTGCTCTGGAGAAGGAAAGAGTGCTCTGGGAAAAGAACAGGGTTATATATGGTTTTTGTTTGTTTGGGTTTTGTGTGTGTGTTTACATCAAGAGTTACAAATCATCATGACAAAGGACATTTCAGAAAATTACAAACTTTATGTTTTTAGTATTACAAGGTTGTAAGCTTCAGAGGTATGGGAACAGAAATTTGGGAGATTTTTTACTCTTATTTTTAGTCTGAAATGTTTCTTTTAGTTTGTTTGCTGAGGAGTAGATGTACAACGTGTACTCAGGGCAGAAATAGAGCCCATGCTTTGAAGTTTGATGAAGTCTTTCTGACCCTTAAAAGTATAGCTTCCCGGGGAGCCCACGAGCAGGGCCCACAAACATTGAAAGTTGAAAATTTCCTTTATCACAGTGCTATAGATAATTTAATATTTTACACAGCACTGTGCTCTATTATTTCTGAATATTCATGTTTAGCACATTGGAAAAGTAATTTGAAGGTTTGTTTTTAAGTTTAGTTTATTTTGATACTTGGTTGTATTAGCTGTGATATCTGAAAATGACATAACAAATGATATGTGATATACATAAATATATACAACTAGAAGAATAGTATTGGATAAAACTAAAAGTATTATTCTTAAATTATACTACACGTATAAGTACATAAGAACTTTTCTGAAAATCGAGACGTTAAAATCCTATTTTCTAAAAACTTGTATGCTTTTATAAATGAATCCGAAAACGTATTTTATATGAATAAGTGGCTTCAAAGGTTATTGAAGATAGTAATTCTGAAACATTTTTTAGTAGAATATGTTTCAACTTTATTAAAAGTATACAGATTAAGCACTATTTTAAGTCATACAAATTATTTTAGGTAACAAAACCATAAAATGTTCAAAAATACTCAAATATTTGTATTTCTGAAGTGTTTCTTACTAACAGAAATTTCTTTCATAAAACATTATTTTCTTCAAAAGCATGATTTTAGGCATGTATCTGTTTATATTTTCTAAAACATCAATCAAGTAGCATGCTACTAACATATTTATCATCAAAAAAGAATCAGTACATTTGGAATACTTATATCTGTAAGAAAAAAAAAGTGCCGTTCATTTTTATTTAATTATTTTAACTACTTTGCCAGAAGATAACCAGAATACTTATCTGTGGTTAAAAAAATCTTCACAGCTATTCTCCATATACTTATGAACTATTTATAAGTCCACTATACATTTTGAAGATCTCATTTGTGAAATTAATGACCTGGATGTGGGCATGTATAATTTGTGCACCTGATTTCTACCTGTACAAAGGGACAGTAGCTTTTCTCTGAAAAATACCATGAATGGAATTCATGCATAGTATGACCTGTGCTGCTTGAGCCTAAAACATTTAGCTCGTTCTCAAAATATTTTTTAGGTATTATTTCTTTTAAAAGACATACATTTTTCAGCTCACCTTTCTTTTAGTAGTTTACCAAAAGCACTTCTTGATATATGAGTTTGTGAAACAAAATCAGAAAATAAAATGAGACATGTTAAAAATATCTGAACTGTCATGTAACTCTATAGTAAACCTCCCACAGTGCATAATTTTCTTACAATTTTTTTCTTAAGTCATCAACGATATATTCTTTTGCCTGTCAACAGTGTATACTGACAAAAGAAAGCATTTTTATTTGTTTGTATTTTGTTTTCTGTATACTATTCTAGCTAATTTTAATGCTTCAGTAGAGTAAATGTTTCAGCAATGGTATATGGCCTTTGTCTTCATTATTAAGAAACATGAAAAGGGATAGGGTGGCTGGGTTATGGACATTGGGGAAGGTGTGTGCTATGGTGAGTGCTGTGAAATGTGTAAGCCTGATGATTCACAGACCTGTACCCCTGGGGCAAATAATACATTATATGTTAATACAAATTTAAAAAAATTTTTAAAGTAACACTTGAAAAAAAAAGAAAAAAAGAAACATGGAAAAGAAACCTCGTTATTTTTCTGAAATATTGCCAGTGGGTTTTTCTCTTCTCTTTTAGTGTGGTTGTCCAGTAAGAAACCCTGGCTCTGCCATTTCTTTTAATAGGTAACATGTTCTAAAATATTTATTATTCTTTATTGCTCTTTTTTTTAGTAGAAAGATTATTGTCAGTTTTCCGTTTTCTAAATACTGGTTAGGACTAGAAAACATAATCTATGAAATAACTTAACAGGATACAAAGAGACTGTCTTACAATGCAACTTACAGAAAAGTAAGGGAAAATGGTCCTTACAGCTCCTCTACCTTGTGGAAACCCACATAAGGATATCTCTCACATACCAAGAGGCCATGTGAGTACCTAAGGAGACTAGTTCTATTCTGTACATTAAATATTACTAAAGCCTAAGTTCTATCTTATTTTTAGGTTAAAAAATAATAATAGAAGACCTTATATTTATCCCCTAGACCACAATTTGTTTTGTGCCTTGGAAACAACTCTTTTATGTAAATGAATAAGTTTACCGGTAATTCAGTGACTCTCAAATGTCAGTGCACCTAAGAAATACTCTGGGGTGCTTTAAAATGCATGCTCTTTTTTTTTAAGATTTTATTTATTTGTTTTAGAGAGTGTGTGTGCACAGGGGGAGAGCAGAGGCAGAGGGACAAGCAGACACTCTGCATGCAGCACAGAGCCTGATGAGGGGCTCGATCTCATGACCCTGAGATCATGACCTGAGCTGAAATCAAAAGTCAGATGCTTAACCAACTGAGCCATCCAGATACCTCTAAAATGCATATTCTTAAGCCCCACTCTAAACCTACTGAATCAGAATCGTTGGGAGGTGGTGTTAAAACCAGATAACTAAATTTGGAAATCCCCCTGGTGATTTTTTAATACTCTATATTACACACTGATAGCTATTGATTTAAAGTATGGAAAGTTAAATCAATGGAGTAGAGCATAAGAGGATGAGAACACATGACTTGCCCAAGATAGGTTGTTTTCTCAATATACCTTTGCAACGTGCTATTCTGAGGAGTGTGACAGGTAGACAATATAAATAGCTCCAAGGAAGCTTTGTGTAAAGTCAGGGCAATAGTTCATAGTGCCTAGCATTGCAGGTTCCTTTATAGGTGAAAAAGAATCATGAGACACAAAACTGTTACTTACATAGGATCGTTAAGTACTTTTTAATTTTTTAGTGGTATGTGGGTGTGTATTTGCCGTGGTACATTTCAAAGTTAATTGTAAGATATTTTCCCCCTCTTTTTTAATGTTATATCCACTAGTAATAGTGAAGTTTTCACAATATTTTCCTTTTCAGTTGATTGTGCTAAGAGATAGCAAATGTAATTCAATTTAGATTACTGTAAGGTAATTAGTCTTGGGATATGGGGACTGGGACATTGATCAGGCCTGCAGTACTGATGAGGGGAAATGATACAGAAGTGATCGTAGCAAAATAATTGTCGACATCAGACCCAGGGCACAGCTTCAGAAAAGAAAACAAGTTAAAGTAAAGGAGCCACTGAGGATAAGAGATAAAGCATGTTTTTAAGATGAGATTGGACATACTGTGGACATAATGACATTGAAGGTTAGGTGGATGACAAGATAACAGGACTCCCCAAAGACCAGCGGAGAGGTCAAAAAGTAAAATGGATTAGGAGATGACTAATGTTAAAAACAAGAATAACGATCCGTCGTGTCATGATATCACAGTTGGCTGAACCTTTAAGGGAGGTGTCTGATCTTAAGAAATAAAAATTAAAGACTCTAAAGGCAAAGTAAATTCAACAGTTTTAAAGGCTACATTATCATAGATTTAGAAATTAGGTACAATATATTCAGATTCTTTAACTTTCTGAACTAAGCTTTTAACCTAGATACATTTTCAGTTTTTAATTCTTACCTTCTCTGCTTCCAGTGACAAAAGGTATGACATATATTTATAACAAATGGGTAGTGACATAAAATACTTGAAGTTATAAGTACATTTACATATTCTATGTAATACATAAAATATTCTTTAAAATATATTTTTTAAAGATTTTATTTATTTATTTCACAGCGGGAGAGAGATCACAAGGAGGCAGAGAGGCAGGCAGAGAGAGAGAGGGGGGGGGAAGCAGGCTCCCTGCCGAGCAGAGAGCCCGATGCGGGCCTCGATCCCAGGACCCTGAGATCATGACCTGGGCCGAAAGCAGAGGCTTTAACCCACTGAGCCACCCAGGCGCCCCTATTCTTTAAAATATTAAGCAGAAGAATTTTGACACAGCTAAAGGAATCAGCCTAGCTTAATATCTAGAACTTTATGAGAATAGGTCACACTTCTTTTAAAAGAATACTTATTCCATGCCTTCTAAAATCTCAGCTAGGAAGAGTTACTACTGGAAAATATTCTTGTGTTCTCAGATTCTTGTACTATGATGTCAAGAAAAATAAAATTCAAGGTAAAAAGAATTTAACAGTGTTAAGAATAGTTTAATTATCAACATAGATATTCTACAATGAAAATATCAATTCATAAAGTTTAAATGTGGCTCACCATCCAGTTTCTAAATATACATCTGGTATCTCTTTCCTATATAAAAAAGGAAAGAAATACAAGGGAAAAATTACCGGTCTTAGACTCATCCTTTAGCAGCGTGATAAATTTGAACTTCATCTTTCTGGTCAGCCCTAAAGATAAGAGCTATAAAGTAGCAATTTAGCTTAATTTTATCTTCCAACTTTTCACAGATTCCAAGTAATGAAAATTCTCAGAAAGTGATGTCTGCTTCTCTTGTTTTATCTCCGATATTCTGTCTAAATCAAGACACTAGTAATTTACTCTGACAGTACAAATTGCCCTCTCTTTCAACCTAGACTAGTCATAAAATTATGTTAAGAATTAATTTTAGATGGAGCATTAGGAATAAGGTTAGCATTGACCAAGCTTCCATATATTTATTGGTCAGTTGTTACTCTTCAACAAAATATCCATTCATTTGCAGCCTGCTGCCTCTTTGTTTTCTGCTTTTGTTTCCTTTACTTTTGTTTCAGATTCCATTTAGAGGAACATTGACATATTGAGGATAAGATTTTTTAACTGTAGCATATGTTGTAAATATTTTCTCCCATTCTGTCACTTTTTATTTTTATTTGAGACATATTTTATCTTACAAGTGTATTGAATTTGTCCGCCTTTTATGTATCATTCTATGGTTTTGTTTCAAAAATAATCAGGCCATTATGGTCTCCAGCATTTAGAATCATTTTAATCTCTTGAGTGGAAAACACATACTATCAAAATTTCATATCACTCTTTACCTCATTTTATGCTTTTTTGCCTTGGATCTTCTTTGATCATATTGCCATTTTGAACAATTATTAATATTACTGTGGTGAAAGTGGCTGGTTGTCTACACAAAAGCTCCTTTCTCCCTTTCTGCTCAAGTACATGGCTGATAACTGCTGTATTGGAGAATCCCATTCTATAACCTCGCCTGTTTTCCTCTTCCTCAATCACACACCTACTGAAATTAAGTATTTGTTTACTTGCCTGTTTTAGCATGTGGAGTATTTTTCCATTGCTGCTGTAACAAGTACAACAATTAGTGCCTTAAAACAACACAGATTTGTTATCTTGTAGTTTACAAAGTCAAAATGTGAAATAGGAATCACTGGGCTAGAATCAATTTGTCATCAGCATGGACTGCATTTTTTTCTGAAGGCTCTGGGACAATTCTGCTGCATGCCTTTTCTAGCTTCTAGAAACTTTCCTCATTTCCTGACTTATGGAAGCCATCTTCAAAAACAGCAACCTGTCTTCAAAACCAGCAATCTTATCTCTTTAGATTCCATTTAAGTAGTTACATCTCTGCATGTTATTTTCTGCTTCTGACATTCCTGACTACCTCTTTCACTTATAAGACCTCTTGTAATTATCTTGGGCCAGTCCAGGATAATCTCCCTAGCTCAAGATTCTTAATTTAATTATTTCTACAAAATGTCTTTTCTGATTTAAGATAACATATTCAGTTTCCATGGATTAGGGCATGGACATGTTTGAGCATCTATTTTTCTGCCTGCAATAGTATGGAACAGAGTATGTAAATATTTGAGTTCAAAAACAGCCTCTCCTTTATTGCTAAGTACACAGCACATAAGCAGTACTTAATAATACTTCCACATTTTTTAAAATTTTTGAATATTTTAAGCCAAAATGAAAACTCCAAAAAGTTATAAGGAGAAAAAATTTCATAGAAGTATATGTCATAAATAAAAACAAAGAAATCAAGACTTCCTGCCCTTTCTCCACAAGTAACTTTCCATGTAATAAAATGTCAGGCAAAATATTAAAAGACAAATTACAAAGTGGGAGAAAATATTTGCAACACATACAATGTAGAAGAGATTTTTTTTTCTTCAAGAATACATAAAAGAGGGGCCCCAGGTGTCATAGTTGGTTAAGCACCTGCTTTCAACTCGAGTCCTGATCTCCGGGTCTGGGTCCGGGGATGGAGCCTCATGTCAGACTCCCTGCCCAGTGGGAAGTCTCTTCCCTCTCTCCCCCTCCCCCTTTCTCTGCTCATGTTCTCTGTCTCTCAAGTAAATAAAATCTTTAAAAAAAAGAATACATAAAAGATCCCTGGAAATAGGGTCACCTGGGTGGCTCAGTCCTTAAGTGTCTGCCTTTGGCTCAGGTCATGATCTCAGGGTCCAGGGATCGAACCCCACATCAGGCTCTCTGATCACCTGTGAGTCTGCTTCTCCCTCTCCCTCTGCAATCTCTCTCACTTTCACTCTCTCTCAAATAAATAAATAAAATCTTAAAAAAATATATCCCTGGAAACAATAAGAGGTAATGATGCTCGGTATCAGTTGTGGTCAGGGAGATATACATTAAAATAAAAAGATTTATATAAAAATATCATGTTATCTAGTAGGTGGGGAGGCTCTAATACAATTCACTTACACACTCTTGGTGGATGTAAGCTGGGTACAACATTTGGAAGGAATATATCTTCTGGAGATTAAAAATCTACATTTAAATGTTCTAGAGACATACAAATGAGCATAAAGAATCTTGTGCAAGCATGTTTCTGAAACATTTGAAATAAGCAATATTGGTGGAGAATGTAATTGTGTGGCAATAAGGGAATGGTTAAGTTCATCTGGTTATACCCATACAACTTTTCAAAGATAAAAATAATGAGATACAACCCTCTCTCTATTTTAACATATAAATACCCCAGAGTTCCCTTTTACCTAGTTGTGTCACCAAGGTAACAGGCAGATGGTCCCTTTAGTTGTGTGGACACTATGGCTGCCCACGTGCCAGGATGATGCAGGAAATGGGGTTTGGAATGAGGACTCCAGAAGAAAGTTGTTGTCCAACGATGTAAAACCTGGGGGAAATCTATTACTCTAGACACTCATCAAATCAGCAATAAATATTTGTATGATTCTTAGTCAAGGAAATTTTTACAATTGTTGATTTAACATAATAATTCTCAACCAACAAATATAGCCCACTCTAGGAAATCTAATATATGAAAATCCAGATGTATAAGGAAGGTTTTTGAAGATTTGGAGAAAGTAGAATTTGCCATAAATGAATGTAAAGGACCTCTGATGTCATAGTGCATGTAAGATACTATTTAATGAAAATGAAATTTAATTTCTCAAATGCTTAACAAATATAATTTATCATTATGTGTTTAAGCGTTCATTTATTGCATACAGCAAGAAAAGCTGCATTTTAAGAGCCTATTCTCTTTTCCCTACATTTATGGGGAGTTGGTTGTTCACAAGTTCTTCTAATAATTTTTTATTTTAAATAATAGCAGGGGAGCAGAGCATTAGAAGAAACTTAAAACCCAAATGAATTTGTTTTGTTGTTTTGAGACCCAAATGAGTTTTGAGCATTAAAGTCAACCATGCAGTCCATTCTACCCTAGACCTGCCTTAGCCACTATTTCAGTTCCGTTGTAGTGGGAATCAGTAGTAACTCAAATGAGAAAGGGGAGTTGGGTCAGTGCAGTATTTTAGTCCATTGACCATGTCTGTATACAACTGTGTGTGACTTGATTTATTAAAATTTTAAAGGATTCTTATGACTTTAGATTATAGTTAGGAGGAGGGTTTGCACTGAAGTTTCCTCACTTTCTGCTATAAACCATTAATTGTTTATTGTATACATCATCTCCTATTCCTGACGGACATTTTCTCAGCAGGTCCTTATCCAAGTTATTCAAAAGTCTGAATTTAGAATATTTTTTGAAAACTTTTCCTCAACAAGCCAATTTTCCAGTCTTTTATCTGTTCCATCTGTCTCCTGAGCCCTCCGGAGACATCTTTTCATCTCACACTCTGTCTTGCCAGGCCTAATGGCCAGCATCTTTGATGAGAGTGTTCATTTTTTTCTCTTACTTGTAAATCTGTCTCTATTTTTGTAGCATTTGTTGTAGAACAGCAGACGTTTCAATCCTCTCTCGTCAATCTTGCATCTCTCCATCTCCTTTCTCTCTCGCTCCCTCTCCTTCCCTCCCTTCTTCCCCTATCTCTCAACAGAGGGATGAACGGTTCAATAAATCAGAATTTGCATGTGAGGAATAGTCTGTTTTGCAGTGTCACTTATTTCAATAATCTTTTTTTTTCTTTTTTAAATTTTATTTTTATTCTTTGCCCCAGGGGTACAGGTCTGTGAATCATCAGGGTTACATCCTTCACAGCATTCACCAAAGCACAAACCCTCCCCAATGTCCATAACCCATCCACCCTATCCCTACCCTCCCAGCCCCCGTAACCCTCAGTTTGTTTTGTGAGATTAGGAGTCTCTTATGGTTTTATTTGATCATTTTTTTCTAGCTTGTACCTCTTCTCTGTGTAATTCTAGGGCTATACTAAAATTTGTTACTATTTGGGAAAATAATTTCTTCTTCATTTTAAGAAATTTGTTATTTTTAATTTTCTTGCTTCCAATAATATGTACATCATTGTATGTCCTAAAAAATATTTGTAATATAATTAATAAATAATTCCTCATTGCATTTAAGTAGATCTCTTGATGTATATAATCATTATATTTACTCTAAAATATATTTCATAGTTTCTGGAATGTTTTCCATATTAACTAATAACATTACTGTGTGGCTTAAGACATATTATTATAGAATATATCATTTTTTAATTATTTTGTCTTATTTTCATAGTGAATATAATCTAAGAAGTTTAATATTCATTAAACCTGTATTTATAATACTCATTAGTGAAGTGAAGCTATTCTTAGATTCTACAATACCTTTAGGGTCAAAGAGCTCCAGGCACTGTGCCAGAACATTCCTAGACAGATTCAATTTAATAATGAGAGTAATCCTGTAGCATGATCTTAGAGCCCATTTTTTTGTTTACTTTTTTTTAATTTTATTTTGCAAAAACTGAATCATAGAGAACTTGGATAAGATATTTCTTCAAAGACCTACATGTAGAAAATGTTAAAGCTCAGATCCAGGACTCCAGAAATTTTCTCTTTATGATTTCCTTTTTATTGCTCCAGTTGACTTACTTTCAATTTCACATCAGCGAAGCTCTACTATTTACAGTGAAGGTCACAATTCTCTGATCCCTGCATATGTCAATTTCCCACTTACTATTTTCCTGCCATTCTTATTGCTCTCTGTATCCTTAGAGGAAAGCTCACAAGTAACTTCTACAAGAATCATTGCATTTTCCTCTTTATTTAGTTCAACTTTATTTAGTTCAACTTTAACTGCCTTGAGTGTACACTTAATTTTCATCTTTTCTCTTCAGGCTTATATCACTACCTGTTGTCCTTCCATCTTACAAAAACTCGCACTGCTCCATTTTTTAGATTTCATGTGGTTGATAGATGTGTTTTAGATCCACTTTATTGGGAATTAATTTTTAGAAAATAAAATGCAAACGTTTTTAGCATATAGTTTAATGCATTCTGACAAATACATATACTGATGTAACATAATCATTATTACATTCAAGGTATTGAATATTTTGACCATTTCTATGAGTTCCAACATGACCCCATATATAGTAATCCCTCTTCAACCTGGGCTCTAGGCAAATATGGATCTGCTTTCTGACACTATAGTTGATTTTTATTATATATGGTGCTTCTTATAAACTGAACAACAGAGCATGGACTCTTTTGCCCATGGCTTTCATTGCTCAGCAGTGTTTTTAGCAGTTCAGCCATATCAAATGTATCAGTAGTTTGCTCTTGTTCATTATTCAGTAGTAGTGCATTGTACAAATATGTCACACTTTGCTTATCCATTCTCTGGTTGATGGACATAGGAATCGTTGCCAATTTTTGGTTAAATGAATAAAGCTATTATAAACTCTCACATGTAAGTCTTTATATGGATTTATCTTCTCATATTTCCTCAACAAAAATGTAGAATTGCTGTTTCATATGATAGGTATATGGTTATTTCTAGAAGAATTTGCCAAGCCATTTTCCAAAGTGCTTGTCAAAATTAATGTCTCTCTTTAGTAATACATGAGAGTTCCAGTTCCACATCTCACTAACACTTGGTTTTGGTGATCTTTTAAATTTAAATTTTTTTCTAGAAAGTGTATAGCACCATTTCATTGTGATTTTGACATTTCTCTAATGACTAACAAGGTTAAACAGGTTTCATGTGTTAATTTTACATTTGTATATCTTCTTTTGTAAGGGTGCATTCAAATTTTTCACCTGTTTTTATCATGTTGTTTGTATTTCTGTTATTCATTTGCAGGAGTAATTTTTTAATAGGATAAAATACCAGTTCTCAGTTGAGTGTACTTGTCAGCATTTTTGAACTAAAAAAAAAAAATAGACCAAGAAAGTTTTTTTTAAAACTGTTGTGCTTTTCTCAAATTTTCTAGCTTAACTGAAGATAATATCATTTCACTCTATTACCTCACCTAGATTTTTAAAATGATCTATTAAATAATCTTTTTAAAAAGATTTTATTTGTTTATTTGGCAGAGAGAGAGAGATAGTGAGAGAGGGAACACAAGCAGAGGGAGTGGGAAAGGTAGAAGCAAACTTCCCACTGAGTAGGGACCCTGATGCAGGCCTCCATTCCAGGACCCTGGGATCATGACCTGAGCCAAAGGCAGACACTTAACCAACTGGGCCACACAGGTGCCCCTGATATATTAAATAGTCTTAAGTGGGTAAGCAGAGGGTTCAAGAATTGCCCAAACTGTTTTGAAACCCTGATGATGCTACAGACTCTTTAGCAATTTACTTCATCTCTCTGGAAATTAATTATCTCATTTAAAAAAAAAAGCAGTCTAAACTCTTAGGTTGTTTTGAAGATTAAATGTGACTGTGGGGCGCCTGGGTGGCTCAGTGGGTTCTGAGATGGGGTGCATGGGTGGCTCAGTGGGTTAAAGCCTCTGCCTTCGGCTCAGGTCATGATCTCAGGGTCCTGGGATGGAGGCCCGTATCGGGCTCCCTGCTCAGCGGGGAGCCTGCTTCCCCCTCTCTCTCTGCCTGCTTCTGCCTACTTGTGATCTCTCTCCTCTCTTTCAAATAAATAAATAAATAAATAATCTAAAAAAAAAAAATGTGACTGTGGTCTATATGGGGAAAGGGGCCGGGGAGACCTTCATTTTTGGTCCAGAAGTACTAACTAATGTTAGGTTCCACTTCTTCAGCCCTTGCTATTGAAAAGCTAAATTAAATAATAAAGTCTAAGTTAATATAAATCCATTTTAAATCATAGATAGAGTGAATAAGTAAATGAATGTGTGATTCATGATTTTATTTCTTTTTATGAGGAATAGTTAGTCCCTTAGCCAGTTCAGTTAGTGTTGAATAATTTTTTAAGATACTAAAATTCAAAGAAAAATCAAAGCCAACTAAGATTCTAATCATAGTTGATAAGCCGTACATGTTCTTTGAATTTTGAACTTTTTTAGTAAACAAATTAAAATGTAGAAGCAAATCTATCATTATATTAACAAAGTATTCATGTACATAAAGTAACACGATATAATTTTATTTTGAAATGCACTCATATATATTTACCCATGTATTTTAAGTTATTTACACATAATTATATAGTAGTTTATAATCTTAAAGATTGTTGATTTAACAAAAAAAACCTCTAGACTCACAGTTTGCAGAGATAAAAAGATTATCGGGTTTGAATATAAATTTTTCATTTTTTGATAAAGAATAAAATTTACATTTATTTTCATTTTTATGCAATTTCTATTCCTTGGTAATAAATTGAAAAAAAATACCCTTAGAAATAATTGAAATTCCACAGAACTAGCACTCCTCAAAATAGAATACATTTATTGGATGTAAAATATAAGACAATAAAACTTTTAGAAGAAAACATAGGAGACAATGTGACTTGATATTAGAAGCAGCATTCTTAGACATACAGCCAAAGACATGATCCATAAAAGAAGAAAATGAATTGGACTTCATCAAAATTAACATCTGTTTCTCTGCAATGGACTGTGATGCAGATGAAAAACAAGCCACAGACTAAGAGACATTTGCAAATAAGATAGACCACAAATATATATTTTATCTAAAACATATAAAAACTCTCTAAATTCAGCCGTAATAAAACATACAAATCCAGCAGTGAAATGAGCAAAAGACTTGAAAAGCCTCTTCACACAGTGGATGTATAGATGGCTAATGAGCACGTGAAAAAAAATGTTCAACAATATAAATCATTAAGGAAAATGCAAATTAAAGCTTCCGTGACCTACTATTACAGTACCTATTAGAAAGGTTAAAATAAAAATCACTTGGGCGCCTGGGTGGCTCAGTGGGTTAAAGCCTCTGCTTTCGGCTCAGGTCATGATCTCAGCGTCCTGGGATCGAGGCCCGCATCGGGCTCTCTGCTCAGCAGGGAGCCTGCTTCCTCCTCTCCCTGTCTCTCTGCCTGCTTCTCTGCCTACTTGTGATCTCTCTCTCTGTGTCAAATAAATAAATAAAATCTTTAAAAAATAAAATAAAATAAAATAAAATAAAATAAAATAAAATAAAATAAAAATCACTGACAATGAGGTCTGCTGGCGAGGGTGTGAAGCAGGTGGTTCTTGTACATATTGCGGTGGGATAAGACGGTGCTCCTGCTCAGGAATAATATTAAGTATACTTACCATGAGACCTAGTAATTTATAATTATTCCAGATTTGTAAACTCATGTTCATCTATAAAATAACTATATATGAATCTTTACAGCAGTTTTATTTGCAATAGTCCCATGTTAAAAACCACCTAAATGTGTTCAGTCAACAAACTGTATTATATCCATTACATGAAATACTGTCTTTTAATATCAGCTGTTGGTGTATGGAACAATTTGGATGAAACTCACAGGCATCATTATGTCGAATGAAGCATGTTGGTCGCAGAGTGTTCTATATTGCATGGCCCATGCATGTAATGTTCTCGAAATGGCAAAAGATAGTGATAGAGGATAGATTATTGCTTGCCATGGGCTTGGGTTAGGAAAGGCTATTATGATTAAGAGGTTACCTAAGCAAGCTTTTTAGTGGTAATGGAACAACCTTGTTTTGATAATCGTGGTAGTTGCTCAAACCTGCACATGTCACAAATTTTCATAGAACTAAACATTGAAAAAGTATGTGCAAAAACTGGGGAAATCTGAATAATATCTATACTTAATAGATAATAATGATATATAATATAATATCAATACTTTTATTAATTGTAGTTAACAGTCACTATCCTGATTTTAACAATGTTCTGTCGTTATGTTAGATATTATCTTTGGGGGAAGCTAGGTAAAAGGCATATGAGAACTGTGTCGTATTTTTTGAACTTCTTGTAATGTAAACTAATTTAAGATAAAAGGTTAGGATACAGAGAAAAAAAAAAAACAAGTTTTAGTCCTAGAAGAAATGCTACCAATTGTGAGAGGAGACTGGCATTGCTATTTCAGTGCACGGTCAGTACCACAGGTCATGTTCCAACTCATAATCTGTGCTTGGCAAAAGGAGACGTGTGGGAAAGTTGTTGATCTAGACATGCTCAAAAGAGGAGGGGTCTGAGGAGGATAATGGTGGTGGCTGAGAAGCAGCAGTTCTAGAGGAATCTGGCAGCAGGCGATAGGAAGTAGGATCATAGTGTGCAGACTGAAGTGTAGTCAGGATTCCATTCCGCAACAGTAGCCATTTAAGGTGAAATGTGTCTTGGTGAGATATCAGGACAAACACTAAAAGATGGTAACAGTGGCATTCCATTTTCCGTACTTAAGCCATTACATCTGGTGAAGCTTAGCCATCAGATATACTACCATCTGGCTTCTAATTTGCCTCTACCTAGGATGAAGACTCGCCTCAAAGTCTGGGTAACAAACGTGGAGGAAAAAACAAGTGACTTAACCCAGAGTCACAAAGCTTATAAGTTAGTTCAGAGTTCACCATAGTACAATAGAAATAAACACATACACTGTATTTTAAGTTTACATGTAAATAACTCCACAAAATCATAGCAACATTTTCCTGTCAAGTAATAAGAGTATATACAATGTTCATTTTTATAGTCAGTTATTCAGATGACTACTTTTTCATTTTTCATTGTCCACATTATTTTGGTACATTTGTTCTTACATTAGAATAAATGGACTATAGTTTATTTAATCACCTAACCAACATTAATAATAATCTCTCCACATATAATTCTATTTTATCTGTGTAGCATGTTCCTCTTACATGTAATATTATTTGCCTTTTGGTTTAATGTAGTTAAAGGTAATGAGAATAGAAATAAGGACCAGCTTAAACATAATCTTACTGCCCCAGTCTCCTAAGCCTATTGAGTGAAATGTCGGATCTCATTATTATTCAATTAATATACTGTACAGTGACAATTTATACAATTAATATAGTGTACAATAACAACATTTGCTTAGAATTACAAGATGGCATTTCTCAGTAACTGCAATAATTCTGTGATAGCCACCTCAAGTAAACATTTTTCACAGGGTACTCAGCCTCAAACAGACATGGGTAATTTAAAACCAACATATTTTTCAAGGAAAATGAGTCTGAGTGGTACTGTTTAGCCATTCAAATCACAAGTCATCAAAAAGATGAATTGAGAATGTAGCTATTAAAGATAAGGAAAGGTAATTGGAAGCAAGAAAGAAACATACATTTCTTTCAAGCTATCAGTGTTAAATCAGTAAAGAAATGATAAATGGTCTCCATTTTGAGGAAGATAATAAGCTTTTTAAAATACCTGAATCATCATTTTGCAATACTTCCAGCAAAACACTACTTTAAGCATCTTGCCTGTCATGGGTATCAGTCTGGTTTCAATATCAGATAGACTACTATTAGCTGTAGCAGAGAGCAATTGGAAAAGCATTCTTCCCTCAAAGTTCAGTTGCCGTTGTGTTATTTCACGTAATCACTGGGCTTTCAATATATTTAAATGGCCCCGAATGTAGTTAAAGGAGTGTAAGTGACTCAACTGGCAGTCATGGATGGTTATTATTTTGTTGTATTGTAAACACACGAGCAATTTTCACTTCTCAGTGTAGTAATACACCTATTCAACCATAATTTCTAGAGTATGAGGTTATGGCAAAGAAGTATGTTTTAGCAAAGACACTGTCCCTAAGTTGATACAGTTCCTACACTAGAAAAATATTCAAGACACAGTCTTCTCCGCTCCAAGGTTCTCTCCCCATCCTCTACACTCCCATGTTACCCATGATGACTAATATCTTCTACTGAATACGTATTTCTGTTAAAATTATTTATTTGGCTCCTCCACTTTCCATGAAGATCAAGACTGCCCTTTATCTCTGAATTCCTGGAGCCTAGTGCAGTACTTGATTCTATCAGGCCAAGAGTAACTGTTGAGTGAAGAATAGAGGCAGACTTTTGAAAAAGTAGTTTATGACACTCCAGCTGTACTCCTCATACACTTGCTGGTCTATAAAAGATGTTTCCCAATCTCACTGAGGTAAATAGAATAATTGGGAGTGTTTTAGAATTTTTATAACTACATGACAGGGCAATTTTTTGTTTGCTGAATCTAATAATTTAAAAATTTATCTTATGGATTCCTTTTTATAATTATTTCTCTGGTCATTCACTTTTATTATGTTTTTAAAGCATCAATTCATGACAGAAAAATATTTAAGAAAATAAAACTCATCCTTCATTGCCGGAGTATAAGAAAAATGTTCTAGATTATTCATATGCACCATGCCTAATCTACATAAAGCTACATATGCCAGAAGAGTTATATTTATGCTAATTTAAAATACAATATTACAAAAATCTGTGAAGGGTGAGTTTAGGAAAAAGGCTTTGAAAAATGACAAACATTAAAAATCAAACTTGGAATGGAAATCAAAAGGAAATCAAAAGGAAAACTTACGGGCACCTGGGTGGCTCAGTGGGTTAAAGCCTCTGCCTTCAGCTCAGGTCATGATCTCAGGGTCCTGGGATCAAGCCCAGCATCTGGCTTCCTGTTCATCAGGGAGCCTGCTTCCTCCTCTCTCTCTGCCTGCCTCTCTGCCTACTTGTACTCTCTCTCTCTCTCTCTCTCTCTGTCTGTCAAATAAATAAATAAATAATCTTTTAAAAAAAAAAAGGAAAACTTAAGAGTATCTCAGTCTCGGGGCTATTGACATGTGTTTCCAGAAATTTTTTTGTTGTTAGGGTTATCATGTTGTTTGTAAAATGTTTAGCATCCAATAGTTGCTGGTAGCAATCCTTCTCCACAACCTCAAATTTGTAACAATTACAAATGTCTTCAAAAGTTGCCAGATTTCTCCTCAGGCCTAAAATCACCTCAGTTGAAAATTATTGACTGATGATAATTTGAGGCATTAGGGACTTTTGGAAAAGAGTGTTGGAACTATAATATCTATACTTTGCACTTGTTTTTTTTCACTTTTACATTTGAAACACAAGCATTGTAAGAATGTGGCATGGTAGAAAATTCACAGAACTGTAGAAGAATGGACTTGGATTCTAGCCAGTCAGAATTCACTAAGTGACTAAGGTTCAACAACCTCAGTTCTGACATTACTAGACAATACAAGTATGTTAGAGTCCTAAGATTCTGTGTTTTCTGACTTTGTCAAAAACCAGTGTCTTATTTTGAAAACACCCACACTATTTGTAACAGTACATTAAGTTGTCCTTGAACTAATAATATTCTGTGAAGAAATATGTCCTTCTTAAATGGTAGTTTCCTAATTTTTAATAAAGTTTCAGTTAAGAAGACCAGAAAAATAACCTAGATGTTGTTGGCTTTATATCATATTATAGTAAATAAGAAGCATGTTTATAGGTTGCAATAAAAAGTTATTATTTACATAGGCATTTAATCTAAATTCTGGTGCCTCTTGGGGCAATTTACTAAAAGTAGCAGCAATAACACTGGTAATATTCCTTTTTGGAATAGATATTATGTGGCTCCAGGATTTTATAACCTGAAAAATATCTCAAGAACTCTTCTGGTTTATTCACTAAATTGAATTTACTCAAGATTACAAATAATGCTGAAGATTGTTTAGGTTTTTTGGTCCATTTAGTTGCCTTCTAACCTGTCAAAGTAAAACCAAGTGACATTCATATAATGTTTTCTTTACTATTAGCAGAAGATTATTACAATTTCAACTTTTTATCTGAAAAAGTGTTTTAAGTAATGAATCCTCAAATTATCCTAAAAAGTATAAATCTTTAACTATAAACTCGGGTTCTCTTTATATCTACTGCTTATATATTTGTACGTGGAGGCTACATAATCTTGATTTGCAATAGGCTGAGCTAAGTTTCCTCTCTTCCATCACGACATTTAGAGCTTGAATTCTGGGAGGAGGGGTTAAACAATCTTACCCTTGTCCACACCACATATCACACACATACAAGTGCACACACAGACACAAGGATGCTTCTGTTTGTAACCATAATGAACAGGGATTTAAGTCACTTCCACCATCCTGTTGATTCACTGATAAATATAGTGTTGCATGGTAGTGGAGAGGTGGTCCCTGAGAAGTACCTCACCGAATAGGTTGAAGCTCTCTTCACAAATACAATATACTCTGCTTCAAGGACTATGCATCAGGGAGCAGTGGTACTTTATGGAACCTAAATGTTTGTTAATGTAAGGAACTGCAAAAATAGCCAGAGATGTCAGAAAGGAAACAGACTTGCCAAAAACACAAGGTTAAATGTGCAGAAACTAGGATTTTTTTTTCTTTTACTTGAATATTCCCTGAGAGTAATAACAAATTAGCATCCTTTAACTTGTTGCTACCACTCTGTTCCAGAGATCTTCTTTGCTAATGTAATCAAGAGCCTGATAAACTTAAGGGCCAATAGTCTGCTGTGGTCACTGTGACCACAGTGTCAGAGGCCCCAAGCTCTTCAACTAGACTTACAGGAAGGGCTTATGAGGGGGCAAAGTTTATTTAAAAAGCTGTCAGGAGATAGAAACTGTATGGCTTCATTTTAAAAGTAGTTTCAATGTACTTGTCCTTCCAGCAGGCAGCAGTAGATCTATATGGAATTGCACTGACTCATCCTAAGAGCCCTGGGGTATTCTGGGGTAAAGAAAACCACTAATAGACTGAAGTTTCTGTTGGTGAAGTGAGAGTGGTTCAGAGTCATTGTAATTTGTTAATCTGATATAAATAGGGCAATATTTTTACCCATAGAGTAAGAAGGCTTGGAAACATCTGGTTATAATGATTTACCAAACTGAAGAATGCTACTGAGTTTTGGCAGTGGATTTATTTCAATCTAGTATCACTGCAGGAGAGGAGCTTTTTTATGCTAGGCACCCTATGAGTTACTGTTCCACTTATGTTCTATTTAATATTCATAGATACCATTGTGGAATAATCATGATGGTAGCTTCCATCTTATAGATGGACTAAATGTAGTGTATAGACATTGAGTGATTTTCTTAGGGATCACTCCAGTGATAAGGGGAAAAAAAGGTAGAAATTAGCCTCATCTCTATTTCTCCTTTACTGTTATCCTTCCCACCAGGGCTTACAATCAAAGAATATTTTTTTAAAAAAGATTGTATTTATTATTTGACAGAGAGAGACACAGCGAGAGAGGGAACACAAGCAAGGGGAGTGACCGAGAGGGAGAAGTAGGCTCCCCACTGACCAGGGAGCCCAATAGGGGGCTCCATCCCAGGACCCTGGGATCATAACCTGAGCCGAAGGCAGACGTTTAATGACTGAGCCACCCAGGCGCCCCAAAGAATATTTTTTAAAGTTTGTTTTATCAAACAAAAGTGGAATCAATAGAATTGATATGAATCAATAGAATTGCTGTATTTCACCGAAGGGGAGACCAGGACTTGGAGGTACATAATGTCCTGAGAAGCTGTAGGATTCTGAAGGTAGCAGAAACAATATTGGGAATGAAGGAAATCAATAAAGAGTCAGATTGAGTTATTACAAACTAAAAACCAATAACTAGCCCCTGGACTCTAGGCCTACATGACAAAACAATTCAATAATTCATGGTAAAAATAAAAATATATGTCATTGCTGGAGCTCCTGTAATTTCCTCAGATTAGAGAGGTTAACAGCATTTGTACCATTGTTAAATGTTTAACTCTGTGGAGATACTGATTCATTTCATGCTCTTGTCAAGTAAAATATTATTTTAACCTTGATATATTCACTAAGTTGATAGGGCTTTAAAAATGTGTATTTTCAGAGGCTTCTCTCTAATTTACAGAAGAGTTCAAATTTAAGGACACATTTTTAGGAGCAGCTTTATCTTAATGACCCTTTGATTAAACCCTTTGAGAATATCTTATTATTTTTATGTTCAGGTTCTCTGTGATTGTGAAAAATGAATTCTGTTACTGCAACGTGTTTTTGTTATTTTTTCCTGCTGACATTTAGGAGACCAGACAAGCCATTTCTGTTCATCCTCTGAACCACAACATAAAAATCCATATAGAGTGGTATCGTGAGTTTGCTTTCTAATTGTAGATTTGTTCCATTAAAATTAACTCCTCTGGTCACCAGGAAAAATCATTTATTCATAAGCTATTGCGTCTATACAGAGAATAGGCTGGAAAACTATGAACTCAAGGAAAGGTTTGCTAACTTAGAATTTTGGTTCTAAATTTCTGTCATTTAAGTAATATTTCTAAATAAATAAATAAACTAATACATAAATAAATCTTCCAGTATTTATACATGTTTATACATATTGTTAAAATGTGCTGTCTACCTCCCTATGTTTTCTCTTTCTCTTAAGAACATCCTATTAGGTTACCTGGGTGGCTCATGGGTTAAAGCCTCTGCCTTCGGCTCAGGTCATGATCTCTGGGTCCTAGGATCAAGGCCCGCATCGGGCTCTCTGCTCAGCAGGGAGCCTGCTTCCTCCTCTCTCTCTGCCTGCCTCTCTGCCTACTTGTGATCTCTCTCTCTGTCAAATAAATAAATAAAATCTTAAAAAAAAAGAACATCCCATTAACATATATTATGTAAAATTATGCAAATTTGCACTATGTTATATTGAGTAAATAGTTGTTAAATTTCCCCTCATTCAAAGGAAATATTAATTATGCATTTAATTCAGATAACAAATCATTATTTTTAAAGAAATATTTTAGAACACTTCTAGAGTTTAAAAAAGTTGCAGAGATTGTACAATTCCTATACACCCCCACACCCAGTTTATCCTACCATTAAAACCTTACTGTAGTAGTATGGTACATTTGTTACAATTAATGAAGTGATATTTGTATGTTATTATTATTAGTATTTAAGATTTTATTTATTTATTTGACAGAGAGAGAGAGAGATCACAAGTAGGCAGAGAGGCAGGCAGAGAGAGAGGGGGAAGCAGGCTCCCTGCTGAGCAGAGAGCCCGATGCAGGCCTCGATCCCAAGACCCTGAGATCATGACCTGAGCCGAAGGCAGAGGCTTTAACCCACTGAGCCACCCAGGCGCCCCTGTATGTTATTATTAACAAAAGTCCATACTTTATTTATATTTCCTTAATTTTAACCTAATAAACTTTATCTGTTCCTCAGACTCATCCAGGTTACCACATTACATTTAAAATAATAATAATAATAATAATAATAATGGCTAAAATTCTAGTTCTCAAACCATGTAATAAGAAGCCCCAAGATACTACAATGAACTCTCAGAAATGCCCTGGATATTTTAAGTTTTTGAGGATATCATTGATTCTTGACAACTATCGTACAACATGGGAACTACCAGCTAAAATAATTTTAGCTTTAGATCATGCTACAAAGTTTTGAAGTCATATCTTTGCACAAGTGAGTTTCTTACAGTTTCAGATAAAAAGGCAAATACAGTCATCAACATAAAATCGGAAATTAGTAGTCTTTTCTAACCTGCTTCTGAGGTTCAAGAATATGTACGTTTCCCAACATACATGCACATTCCATAAGTATGAAATTGTGGTTACTTTAGAATAAAATAAATGTTTTTCTTCAATTATTGTGTGTTCCTATTTTAAGCAGCTACTAAGTTGTTGGATAGAAGTACTCAGTTTGGATGTAACTACTTTAGAGAATGAAATTCTTAGGTATTTCTTTAGGTCTTTGGATAATAGGAAATAATTACTGACACTCTTAAGATACCAGCAACCGTAAAGGTTGAGAACCTCTTGGCTAAAACAAAATGACATAGATTTAAGGTAAAGGATCAAACAGTAGAGTCACACACACACAAAATTAAAATGGAGACTTTACAATATAGTATGTTAATTATAATTTTTAACAATGAAAAATGGAATGACAGTGCCTTAGAAAAGCAATTATCTTCAGTATTTATGGGAAAATAAACAGGGATTGGAAAGATAAAGATCATTAATGGTCCTTAACTCAAAGTTTCTTTGATATTAAAGCTACAAACTAATTTTTAGTGACCTATTATAGTTTAAATTTTTGTTCCATTCAATGACTGGGCTAGAGAACCTCTTCACTTCAAAATATAAAGTTATATAGTTCAAATCCAGGCCCATAGTATCACTGGACTACAGTCCATATAGTTTCTGTATTTATTTGCATTCTCTTTGAGACTTGTTATTTTAGAAGCAGTCAGAAGTGTTCATGTTATTTAGAAATAGGTTTAGTGGTTATTGTCTTTTATTTGAAGCATTGCTTTTATAATTGCAAACATTAGTAAGCTGACAGGTCTAATTACATCTCCAATTATATGCCTAAGATGTTATTTAGGTTTTGAATGCTTATTATAGTGGTTATTTTTAAATGAATACCCCCGTAGATTGCTTCCACAGAAATCACATGGAAAAATTTGAGCATGGCTTGTAAATGCACAGTATAGTCTCAGTTCTGCCTCAACGTACGTGCTTCAAACTCTTTACTATGGCAAAATATACATGACATAAAATTTAAGATTTTAACCATTTTTGTGTATAATTCAGTGGCCTTGAGTGCATTCTCATTTTTGTGCAACCATCTTCACCATCTATCTCCAGAACTTTCTTATTATCCCATATTGAAGCTCTGTATCCATTAAAAATAATTACCCATTCTCCTTTCCTGCAAGTCCTCAGCAACCACCATTTTACTTTCTTTCTGTCACTATGAATATGAGCATCCTAGGTACCTCATATTGGTAAAATCATGAAATATTTGTTGTTTTGTGTGTCTGACTTACTCCCACTTAGGTTGTTTTCCAGTTTCCGGGTGTGTGTGGGGGGTCTGTGTGTGCATGCGCGCACACACACAATGGAATACTATGCAGCCATCAAGAACAAAATCTTGCCATTTGCAATGACGCGGATAGAACTAGAGGGTATTATGCTGAGTGAAATAAGTCAATCAGAGAAAGACAATTATCATATGCTGTCACTGATATGAGGAATTTGAGAAGAGGATCATAGGAGAAGGGAGGGAAAAATGAAACAAGACAAAACCAGAGAGGAAGACAAACAATGAGACTTAATCTTAGGAAACAAACTGAGGGGTTGCTGGAGTTTGGAGGTGGGGAAGGGATGGGGTGGCTGGGTGATGGACATTGGGGAGGGTATGTGCTATGGTGAGCACTGTGATTTGTGTAACACTGATGATTCACAGACCTGTACCCCTGAAACAAATAATACATTATATGTTAATTTAAAAAAAGGTAAATAAAACAATAGTATCTGACATATGGAATACAAACCTAGGAAGATACCAATCTTTATATAATAGCTAAAATATACATATACCGGCAACAATATAGATCAGAAGGAAGACATTTCAGCAGGATAGCCTTACACAGTCTTTTTCCAATTTTAATTTGTACTCGATACAAAATTATAGCTATTCTCATCATCTTAACTCAGAGAATGAAACAGAACCTATCAACACAAAGGGTCAAATGTACTGGTTTTAACAACCTTTACTCTTGGGTGCCTGGGTGGCTCAGTGGGTTAAGGCTTCTGCCTTCAGCTCAGGTCGTGATCCCAGGGTCCTAGGATCAAGGCCCGCATCAGGCTCCCTGCTGTGGGGACCCTGCTTCCTCCTCTCTCTGCCTGCCTCTCTGCCTACTTGTGATCTCTCTCTCTGTCAAGTAAATTAAAAAAAACAAAAAAATAAACCAATCTTACTCTTTGTCCTTTGATGCCATTATTTGGGACTTAAACATCTCAGTGAGTGACATCAATGAGAAAGAATAGTTGTCAGATTATGTTATGGTTTTATGTTATGTCTGCTGTATCACATATGGTTCTTTTAAAGAAACAAATTACTCGTACAATAAAAATATTAAAAAATTTTCATTTTCAGGATGCAGAATAAAGTAAATAAGCTTTCATTTGTATAATAATATTTTTAACTTATCTTTAACTGTTTTCAATAGCATTATAAGAAATATCACTGATTATTGTGCCATATTGTGCAAGTATAGAAGGGCTATTACCTGACAATAGATATAATTACATGACCTAAATATTTCCCCTGAATAACTGCTCTGTGAGGAATTAAGAATAATAGTATTTTTTGCATTTTTCATTTGTATTGAAAACTGCATGTTGTGCAAAGTTTTAGAATAGAATTTGAGAGCAAGTCTTATTTAGACTATAATTAAATGAAGTTTTATTTAAAAGAAAGCTGAAACCAGAACAAAATCATATTCAGGCATATTGTTTAAAAAAGGTACATTCATGTGTCTGGATTAAAGAAATAAATGAGTCTTAGAATTGATTTTCAGCTTGATTGAGGGTATTATGTGTTAATATGTTAGTTACCTATTTCTTTGTGTGTGTGTGGTTGTGCATTTATCACACACACATATACACATAGTATTTTTGCCACTCTCATTCCTTTGCCCACAGGTGTAAATTATTTCAAGCAGCATGTAGCATTGGAACAAGTGAGACCGTTCTTGCTTCCCTGAGCATCCTGTAACTATTTGCATATCACCCTTTTGTAACATGGAGGGGCAGACATTCCTATGGCTGAATATTATACATTATTGACAGCTTTAAAGAGTCCCACCTTCTCAAGTGCCTGAGTCTTCCAAATTGCCTAATCCAAATTAAGTGAAGGACTTTGAAAGTCAACCCTTCAATTGAAATACCCCAGGGGGAGAAATTAGAGCCCATGTTTTAAGGCTTATTAGTATTAAATCAATATTTGTCAAATACCTAATTAGTCAAAAGGGGGTCAAGTGTCTTAGTTGGCAGAGTAGCTGACATTATTCGACTTCCTAGTCTCTTGAGTACCTGAGAAGCCACTCAACAGGACAGGAAAGATCATGTTATAGCATTAACAATTCCACTTCACAATGAATATATAAGGGTCATAGAACTTTGTGAATCAAATTGTATTGCAATAGCATTCAAAACAAAGCCACTGTAAATATAAGTAGAAGACTTCAATGTTTAGCTAACATACAGATAATTATAAAGTGAGTATATGGCATAGGAATGAAATAAAGACTAGACACACATATACATTTATATCTATAATTTTTATAGATATCTATAATTTTTAATCTATAATATTTATATCTATATATCTTATATAGATATAAGATATTCCTTATATCTATAATTTTGCTAAAATTTGCTTTGATATTCATTTTGATATAACTTTATTCCCTTTTTTTTCCATTTTCAGTATGATGCATGACTATTTCTGGACAAACATGTTTGTTATCAGATGAATTGTTTTGTTTTGTTTTGCTTTGTGAGATTACCTTGAAGCAAAGTGGTTTAGGTACCTGAAAACAGGGTGTCCACAGTGGAATTTAGAAGGAAAGTATCAATTGTCAGAACTTTGTTTCAAAACAGACTAATTATTTTTAATAAGGTATCATTTACATATAATAAAATGCACAGATATCAAGTGTACAGTTCAATAAACTTTGACAATTGTATATATCAGTGTTTTCACCACCTCAATATATATTTTCTTCTCCAGAATATCCCCTTTTGAGCTTTTGTATTCAGTCCCCCTCAATTTTCAGAGGCAACCACTTTATGAATTTTATAGTTAAAAATTAATTTGCCTGTTCTTTGACTTTATATAAATTTAATCATATAATATGTACTTACCGTGTCCAAATTCCTTCACTCAGAATAATATCTATGGGGTTCATCATACTGTCATGTACTTCATTGTTGATTCTCTTTTATTAATGGATAGTAGTCCATGATTTGAATATACCACAATGTGTTTATGAGATTCCCCTGTTGATCAATTATTGAATGGTTTGTGCTTTAAATTTCCTGTCCGATAAACTTTTGTGTATTCTAGTTTCATGATGATATTCTCTTAATTGTGCTTTAAGAAATGTAATAATACTAATATTTAGGAGTGTAAATTTATCTCAGATTAATTTTTATAAATGGAGTTAGAATATGGAATCCATTTTATTGAGATATACAATTTTTCCAACACCGTTTATTTAAAAAGAGATACTTTTTCCCACATTGTCAAATTATTAATTAACCTATAATCAAATTAAATATCACAATTCCTTGATTATTGTAGCCCTAGGGTAATTCTTGTAGTCCAGGTATCTTAAGTATTCTAATTTTGTCCACTGCCAGAATTGTTTGCCTATAAGAGATACTTTTCACTTCTATACAATTTTTAGAACTGTCAAATTTTTAAAAGCCTATTAGAATTTTCATTGGAGGGGCGCCTGGGTGGCTCAGTGGGTTAAAGCCTCTGCCTTTGGCTCAGGTCATGATCTCAGGGTCCTGGGATCGAGCCCCTCATCGGGCTCTCTGCTCGGCGGGGAGCCTGCTTCCTCCTCTCTCTCTGCCTGCCTCTCTGCCTGTTTATGATCTCTCCCTCTCTCTGTGAAATAAATAAGTAAAATCTTTAAAAAAAAAGAATTTTCATTGGAGTTATATTGAATCTAAAAATAATTTTGGTAGAATTAAATCCTAAAAATATTGGTTTTTCCAAGCATAGTATATCTCCTTATTTATTTATGCCTTCTGTAATTTTTACTTTTAGTGTTCAATACAGAGCACATCATGTACTAGATTTATTCCTAAGTATTTTTAGTTCTTTTGAAATTACATATTTTTTATTTTATATTCTATAACATAGAAATAAAATTCACTTCTGTATTTTAATATACCATGTGACTATTGCTAAATTTATTAGTCTAGAGGGTGTCTTGCACATTTTAATAGTTTTCTGTATGTATAATCATGTTGTCTATGAATTAAGAGCTTGCTATTTTATTTTTAATCTTATGTAACCTTTACTTTTTTGACTGATTATAATGCCTAGAATCCCCAGTGTGGTATTGAATGAAACAACTGTGAGCAGATAAGCTTGAGTCAGGTCAAATCTTAGGGGAAAATATTCATTCAGTATTTGCCATTAGGTATTAGACAAGTGAAGGACTTTCATTCACGGATACCCTTAATCAGATTGGCTGATTTTTCCTATTTTTCTTATTTCTAGTCTGTTGACAGATTTTATATATTGAATTTTATTTCATGCTTTTCTGAGTTTATTGAGAGTTGCCAAATGCTTTTGCTCAATTTTTTTTAATGTGGTAATTTACATTGATTTTATTTTGTTTTAGAGAGAGAACAGGGGAGGGGCAGAGGGAGAAAAGGGGGAGAGAGAGAGAATCTTAAGAAGGCTTCAGGCCCATCTGGAGCCTAATGCAGGGCTTGATCTCAGGACCCTGAGATCATGACCTGAGCCAAAATCAAGAGTTGGACACTTAACTGACTGAGCCCTCCAGGCACCCCTACATTGATTGATTTTCTAAAGTTAAATTAACCTAAAATTTCTTTTCCTTTTTTTTAAAATTTTTTTTAAGATTTATTTTTTTTCTTAGAGAGAGAGTGTGTACAAGCAGGGGGAAGAGCAGAGGGAAAGGGAGAGAATCTCAAGCAAACTCCCTGGAGCTCAGAGCTCAATGTGGAATTCCATTTGACAACCATGAGATCACGAGCTGAACCAAAATCAAGAGTCTGATGCTCAACTGACTGAGCCACCCAGGCACCCGAACTTAAAATTTCCAAGATAAGGGGCCATTGTGTATTATCTATCTTATATAATGCTTGATTCATTTTTTTCCCAAATTTTGCTTATAATGTTCAATCTATGATCATTCATATAATTAGTATGAATGAGGAATATTAGTCCATATATATTTTGGAACTATCTTGGTCAGATTTGGTATCAGGGTAATGCCAGCCTTGTAAAACTAGTTGGGAAATTTTTCAAAAAATATATTTTCAATTATTTCATAGAATGATAGAATTGGACATACAAGTTATCTGTGCCTGAAATTTCCTTTGTAGGAAGGATTTTTAAATTACAAATTCATTCACTTTAATAGATGTAGGACTTTTAAAAAATAAGTAGGAAAATGTTTAAACGCAAACATATCAATAATTACGTGACATATAGATGGACTAAACACTCCAGCTATAACGTAGAGATATTTGGACTGCACAGTAAAGCAGTTCCCAAGTTAAAGTGTCTATAAGGAATGCACTTTATTAGGGGACACCTGGGTGACTCAGTCAGTTAAGCATCCAACTCTTTTTATTTTTTAAAGATTTTATTTATTTGAGAGAGAGAGAGAGAGAGAGAGAGAGAGAGAGAGAGAGCGCATGGGGGGGCGGTCAGAGGAAGAAGCAGACTCCCTGCAGAGCAGGGAGCCCGATATGCATCCAACTCTTGATTTCAGCTCAGGTCATGATCTCAGGGTCTTGGGATCAAGCCCCACATCAAGCTCCACACTAAGCATGGAGTTTCCTTGTCCTTCTGCCTCTGCTCCTCCTGTGCTCTCTCACAAATTAATTAATTAAAAATTTTCATAAAAAGGAAAGAAATACACTTCATTGGATATGGGGGTAGGGAGCATCTGTAAGTGAATATGAGGTTTCTTTAATGGTGAAGAAGATGTTCTAAAATTAGGTTATGATAGTTATACAACTGTAAATATACTAAAATTCACTGAAATGTGCACTTAAAATGGATACATTTTATAGTATGTAAATTATATCTTAATAAAGACATTTTTAAAAGTGAAATACATCTTAAATACAAAGAAAGATAGGTTAAAAGTGAAGGGATAAAAACATATACCAAACAAAACAGACTGCTAAAATTGTTTCTTTAACAAAATCTCTTATTAGAGGAGTTTTCATTTTTCCATTTTTCAAAAATCTAAAAATTTAACCAACGCAGAAATCACTTGTGATAAACCACTACACAATATGAAAATATAAAAAAGAGACTTTATAGAATATTAATGCTTATATTTTAATGCTGTATTTAATAAGAGAAATCAGATTTGCTTATATTATGGGATTCCTTGGGGTTTTTTTATTTAAAATGAAGTCATTTTATTATGTATTTTATAAAATAAAGCTCCTTATTTCCACTTGAACCCTATCATTATCAGCTTGTTTGGCTGGCATTCCTTTCAGCATCAAAATTAGAAAATTGACATATAAATAAGAGATATTGATTGGTCCCACTGATGAACTGATAATCGACATAGACTATAAATTAACACAGTTGAATATTACAGATATTTTACATAACCAAAATATAAACATAAATTTAGCAATAGAAAATAAATATAACCATAATTATTGATATAAAATTAGTAATTATCTCTTTGTGGTGAACATATTAATAATGTTTTTAGGGCGCCTGGGTGGCTCAGTCAGTTAAGCGGCTGCCTTCGGCTCAGGTCATGATCCCAGTGTCCTGGGATCGAGTCTCACATCGGGCTCCCTGCTTGGCGGAGAGCCTGCTTCTCCCTCTCTCTCTGCCTGCTGCTCTGCATACTTGTGCTATCTATCTCTCTGTCAAATAAAGAAATAAAATAAAATAAATATTTTGGGGCGCCTGGGTGGCTCAGTGGGTTAAAGCCTCTGCCTTCGGCTCAGGTCACGATCTCAGGTTCCTGGGATCGAGCCCCGCATCAGGCTCTCCGCTCAGCAGAGGGCCTGCTTCCCTTTCTCTCTGCCTGCTTGTGATCTCTCTCTCTCTCTCTCTCTCTCTCTCTCTCTCTCTGTCAAATAAATAAATAAAATCTTTAAAAAAAATAATGTTTTTAGCATTTTTCATTTAACATATAAAATTAAAATTTAAAACAAAATAGGGATAACATTAAGTAAGTCTTTAGGAGGAAAATTTTAGCTTCCTAGAAAATTATAGTATACCCATATATCTCATATTCCAAAAATATTAATAATATAAGCTCATAAATTCAACAAGAATATACCTTAATGTTTTACATGAAGGCTATCCATGTTTTATCATCTTTTTTAACAAGTATTTATTGAGCATCGTAAGTGAAGTGTTAGTACATACTGAAGTAGAATTAGTGATTGAACACTAGGGATACGTATTTGATTTTGAGACTTTTGAGATCATTATTCTAAAATACATCTTTGTGACCTTGTCTAAACAGTCATGTTTGTCAACCAAGTAATCAACATTCATTCTCAGCTACCACTGTCTTTTTCTGGATCTTCATTAATGTGGGAATTATATTCATAACTAGGTGTTCAGGCCTCTAACATTGATCTTTCTCATTTTCAAAGATTATTGTAGGGATTAAACAGTAAGTAAGCAGGGAAGACTATTTGTTAAATAAGAACTAAGTTTCAGTATAATTTAAGATATGAAGGTTAAAAGGGTACAAATTTCATTCCCCAAGCTAAGAACATGAAAAATGTGCAATATCTTATTTTAGAACTCCATTGCTAACATGATCTGCAAGAAACTAGGAAGAAATTTATGAACTAAAATATAAAATCTTGGTAAAATATAACTCTAAAATACTAAAAGATGTCAACATCCCACAGAACAGGAAGAACTGAACTAGTAAATCTCAAATACTAGTTAAGATATAAATTTTTATTCTCAAAATTGTGTTCTGGGTTATTTTGAAAAAGAAAGCAAGGACAATTATGTAGGTGGCATTTATATGAATTAATGTAGGAACTCCAGGCATATTACTTTAGATGTTTTAGACAAAAAGTGGTGTTAACTGATGTATGTTGCTATAGTAAAATGCAACCCTGAGCTACTGAGTTATCCTTCTTCCTACTGAGTGACCTAAAATTGTTATTATGCTGATATATATATACATTTTATGTTTATACCATGTGCTGATATTTTGTCTAGTTATTTTGGGGTTCGACATTCATTTTCTGTTTATTGCAGTCCATCTTGTCCACTTTTTCAAATCAAGACTGAGGCTAACTTAGAGTTAAGAATCTTACATGGGGGATGCGGGGGGCAGAAATCTTTATCTTATGCTTAGGATGTTTCCAATGTCCTTAATTGAATCAAATTTGGAGTGCGTGGGTGTTAAGTGTTTATGTGTGATCAAAACAAATGGAGTCATAAAAAATCTTGAACTGCTACTTAGTTTCAAATCTTTATTTTAATGATTATTACAATTAATTTAGCATGGATTACATTATTAAAGCTATCTCAGTATTTTAAGACCTTATTTTTAGAGAAGTATTAGTGTACATTAAAAGTGAAAGGAAGAAAGGTACAGAGATTTGCCCTGTCCCTCCCACGCATAGGCTCCTTCACTAGTAACATCATTCACCAGAATGGTACATTTTATACCAAGAGTGAGCCTACATTGACACTTCACAATCACTCCAGAGTCCATGGTTTACATTACATTTCACTCTTGGCATTGTATGTTCTATGGGTTTGAAAAAATATGTAATGATCTGTATCCATCATTATAATAGCATACAGAGTATTTTCACCGTCCTAAAAATTATCAGTGCTCTGCCTATTCATCTCTCTCCTTTTCTACTCCTCATAACCACTGATCTAATTCTCCATAGTTTTACCTTTTCTACAATGTCATATAGTTGGAATTATACAGTATACAGACTTTTCAAATTAGATTCTTTCACTTAGTAAGGTGCATTTCAGGTTCCTCCATGTCTTTTCCTGACTTGATAGCTCATTTCTTTGTAGTGTTGAATAATAGTCCATTGTATGGATGTCGCACAGTTTATTTTCCCATTCACCTACTGAAGGACATTGTTGCTTCCAAGTTTGGACAATTATGAAAAAAACTACTATAGACATCTATGTGCAGGTTTTTGTGTAGACATAAATATTTATCTTATTTGGGTAAATACCACAGAGCATGATTGTCGGAGTGTGTGTTTTGACCATGTTTAGTTTTGTAAGAAACCACCAAACTTTCTTCCAAAATGGCTGTACCATTTTGCATTCCAACCAGAATGTATGACAGTTCCTATTGCTTCACAGCCTCTACAGCATTTGATTTTGTCAGTGTTCTAATTTTGGCCAGTATAGTAGATGTGTAGTGGCAGATCTCTGTATTAAAACTCTTTTAAAGAGTTATATTGACAGCTTTCCCTCATTTTCCTTTTCTTCCTGTCATATTCTCACAATTAATTCAAAATCCATATACATGTTCCCAATGTCTGATAGAGTAAGAGTAAGTAGCCTGGGTTATGGAATACCTTCAAGAATATACAGGATCAGTTTCTAGGCAACTCTATTGCCTGAGCTACTTTACCCCTGTAATACTTTGTGTCTTGATCATTAAAATGGGGATAATGAGGGCGCCTGGGTGGCTCAGTGGGTTAAAGCCTCTGCTTTCGGCTCAGGTCATGATCTCAGGGTCCTGGGATCGAGGCCCACATCGGGCTCTCTGCTCAGCAGGGAGCCTGCTTCCTCCTCTCTCTCTGCCTCTCTGCCTACTTGTGATCTCTCTCTCTCTGTGTCAAATAAAGAAATAAAATCTTTTAAAAAAAATGGGGATAATGATAGAATCTACCTCAAAAGTAATCTGAATAAAATACATAATACGATAGGAAAAGGCAGTGCTCATTAGCTATTATTTGTATCATGACTGCTAATATTTTAAAGCTATATAATAATTTCTTTATATCACATAGCAAAAATAATGTCTTTGATATAATAGGAATATTGGTTAGCTAGTGGATTGGTTGATAATAGTTCTTTGAAATCAAGAACTGAGGTTTTATTTCTCTTCTTAGATCCAGTATCCAACGGAGTTTTGGGAAAGCACTGAATAAGTGCACGGTTGAATGGATAAATGTACACACATAAATGAAATAGTTACCAGATTTTCAAAGTTGATGTCAAACGTAATTAATTAATTTAGTTCATATGAACTGTAAATAATCGTTTTCTTTTTAATTTTTAGTATTCTGAGTATTTTTTATGTGGGGAAATACTTATATTGAGTTAAACATAGTTTTTGCTATTAGAGAGCTGGTGCTATATTATAAGAGTCATTACTGAAATTAAATACACAAAGCAGTAGAATTTTCCTTTCCGTGACTGTGTATATTCTGCTATCATATAATAACACTAAATGAAATACTCTGAAAAGATCATTTATTTTAAATAATCTACACATACTCAGGGATAAAAAATATCTTTAAGTTGTTGTCTACTTAATGCTTAAACCTGTTCATTCACCTTTCAGCAAACCGTAAGTCAAGGATTGTTCTACCTTTCAGGTTTATTTTGTGGAATAATGAAAACTCACAGTCCAGGAGAAGAAATATAAGAAACTAAGAAATAAGTAAAACACAACATGATAAAATCCATTATAAATTTTATACAAAGGGATCTCCAATGTTGTGCTCAAAGTTCTGGGAGAGGTTTGAAATCACATCTTTGAGGGGAGGGCTGACTGTTTTTATGTTTAATCAAATAAATATGGGACATGTTCAGCCATGGCAGGATAGATCTTTTGGAACCTGAAAAGGAAAAGCTTATGATCTTTAAAGCACTGTGTGTGTGTGTGTGTGTGTGTGGTTATCATGTTAGTTTTCTATAAACTTGAAATTTAATGAAGTCATGTACAGTTAATTTTGCTTCATCATAATTGATTTTGCTCCCATCATAATTGATTGAGTTTCTTGACCTTATAGTCAGTCCAACATAGAACCACAGCTAAGAAGTTGTCTAAAAACAAAAATAACCACAAGTTAATCAAGCCATTCAAGAAAATGCTAAATGTTTTAGGTTTCATTAATAATATCTAAAAACATGTAAATATATGGAAAAGACACTGTATATAGGTAATTTTAAAACTATGAAATGGATGGAAACATGAATTTTTAAAAATCTATTCTTATTTTTGTTGCCATTGTTTATTTTTAGTATAGTTGACACATAATATTTTATTACTTTCAGATGTACAACTTAGCAATTTGGCAAATTTACCCCTTATGCTATATTCACATAATGCTATATTCAGCATACCCATTATGCTGTATTCACCACTATACTTAGTGATTTGACAAATTTACCCATTATGCTATATTTAATGTATTATACCATCTGTTCTGTGACATAACTATTATAGTACCATTGACTGTATTTCTTATACCATGCTTTTTATTTCCATGACTTAATCATTCTATAACTGGAAGCCCATACCACCCACTTCCCTTACTTCATTTTGCCCAATCCTCTACCCCTTTCCCCTCTGACAACTATCAGTTTATTTTCTGTATTTATAGTTCTGATTTTGTGTTTCTTTTTTATTCACTTTTTTAAGATTCCACTTATGAGTGGAGTAACTTGGTATTTGTCTTTCTGATTCTGACTTATATCACTTAGCGTAATACCCTCTAGGTCTATCCATGTTGTTTCAAATGGCACAGTCCCATCCTTTTTATGGCTAAGTAATATTCCACTGTGTGTGTGTGCGCATATGTGTGTGTGAGAGAGAGAGAGACAGTGTGTATGTATGTGTGTGTGAATACCATTTTTTATCCTTTTGTATTTGATAGACACTTAAGTTGCTTCCATAGCTTGGATATTATAAATAATGCTGCAATAAATCATAGGGGAACATACATTTTTTTCAAATTAGTGTTTTCATTTTATTTGGGTAAATACCCAATAGTAGAACTACTATGTCATAAAGTTATTTTATTTTTAATTTTTTGAGGAAACTCCATACTGTTTTCGACAGCGACTGAACCAATTTACATTCCCACATCCTTTTTCTCTACATCCTCACCAACAGGAGTTATTTCTTGTCATTCTGATTTTAACCATTCTTACTGGTGTAAGGTGATATCATTGTGGTTTGGATTTGATTAGTGATGCTGAGCACCTTTCCATATATCTGTTGGCCATCTGTATATCTTCTTTGGAAAAATATCTACTAGGTCCTTTGCCCATTTTTTTAATCAGATTGTTTGTTTTGTTAGTGTTGAGTTGTATTGTTCCTTTATATATTTTGGATATTAACCCCTTATTGGATGTATCATTTCAAATATATTCTCCCATTCAGTGGGTTGTCTTGTTTTGTTAATGGTTTCCTTTGTTGTGCAGAAGCTTTTTATTTTGATGTAGTGTCATTATTTGATCTTTGCTTTGGTTTCGTTTGACAGAGGAGACATATCTAGAAGAATGTTGCTGTGGCCAGTGTCAGAGAAATTACTACTTGTGCTCTCTTCTGGGACTTTGATGGTTTCAGATCTCACATTTTAGGTCTTTAATCCATTTTGAGTTTATTTTTATATATGGTGTTAGAAACTGCTCCAGTTTCATTCTTTTGCATGCACCTGTCCAGTTTTCCCAATACCAGTTGAAGACACTGTCTTTTCCTCATTGTATATTCTTGCCTCCTTTGTCATAGATTAATTGGCCATATAACTGTGGGTTTATTTCTGGAGTGTTTATTCTGTTCCATTGACCTAGGTGTCTATTTTTAGGTCAGTACCATACTATTTTGATTCCTACAGCCTTATAGTATTTCTTGAAGTATTATATTGTGATACCTCCAGCTTTGCTCTTCTTTCTCAGGGTTCTTTGACTATTCAGAGTCTTGTGTGATTCCCTACAAATTTTAATATTATTTGTTCTTGTTTGGGGAAAAATGCTGTTGCTATGTTGATAAGGAATGCATTGCATCTGTAGATTGCTTTGGGTAGTATGGACACTTAAACAATATTTGTTTCCAAATCCATGAGCATAGAATATCTTTCCATTTGTTTGTGTCATCTTCAATTCCCTTCATTGGTGTTTTATAGTTTTTGAAGTACAGGTCTTACACCTCTTTGGTTAAATTTATTCCTATGTATTTTGTTCTTTATGTGCAATCATAAATGGTGTTTTTAGAATTTCTTACTGCTACTTCAATATGAATGAATAGAAACCCTACCAATTTCTGGGTATTTAGTATCTGGCCACTTTACTGAAATTGTTATTTTTAGCATTTTTTTTTGGTGGAGTCTTTAGGATTTTCTATATATAGTATTATGTCATCTGCAAATAGTGACAGTTTAAATTTATCTTTACCGATATAGATGCCTCATTTCTTTTTCTTTTGATTGCTATTGCTAGGGCTTCCAGTACTATGTTGAATAAAAGTGGCAAGAGTGGACATCCTTGTTTTGTTCCGGACCTTAGAGGGAAAGCTCTCAGTTTTTCACCATTGAGTATGATGTTAGCCATATATGGCCTTTATTATGTTAAGGTACATTGCCTCTAAACCTTTGTTGAGAGGTTTTATCATGAATGGACGTTGTATTTTGTTAAATGCTTTTTCTATATCTATTGGGATGATTATATGGCTTTTATTCTTCATTTTGTTGATGTGGTGTATGACATTGATTTGTGAATACTAAATCATCCCAGGAATAAATTCCATCTGATGGGGCTGACATTTTAATTTATTGTTGTATACTGTTTGCTAACATTTTTTTTGAGTATTTTTGCATGGATGTTTATCATGGATATTGTTCTATATAGTTTTGGGGTGTGTGTGTGTGTGTGTGTGTGTGTGTGTGTGTGTGTGTGTGTGTGTGTGTGTGTGTGTGTGTGTTTGTGTATTTACTTTTAACGTTAGGATAATGCTGACCTCATAGAATATATTTGGAAGCTTTCCATCCTCTTCTAATTTTTGGAATTGTCTGAGTATAATAGGTATTAACTATTATCTAAGTATCTGGTAGAATTCACTTTTGAATACATCTGGTCCTGGACTTTTATGTCTTGGTAGTTTTTTCATTACCAATTCAATTTTATTACTTGTAATTGTTCTGTTTAGATGTCCTGTTTCTTCTTCTTGGTTCGGCGTTGGAAGATTGTATGTCTCTAGGAATTAAGCCATTTCCTCTACATTGTCCAGTTTGTTATATTCTCTTATAATCCTTTGTATTTCCATGATGTCGGTTTTTTCTCCTCTCTCATTCCTGATTTTATTTATCCAGGTCCTTTCTCTTTTTTTATTGATGAGTCTGGCTAAGGGTTTGTTAATTTTGTTTATTTCTGGTTTTATTGATTTCCTCTTTTTCTGGTTTATTGATTTCTCTTTTTTTTTAGCCTTTATATATTATGTATATTATATATTTATATATATTTATACTACTACAACTTTTATGATTTCCTTCTACTCATCTAGGGCTTTGTTTTTTCTACTTTCTTTAGGTGTAAAGCTAGATAGCTTATTTGAACTATTCGTTTTTCTTGAGACAGGTCTGTATCCCCACGCACTTCCCTCTTAGAACTCCTTTTTCTATTTCTCAAAGATTTTATACCATTTTTTCATTTTCATTTGTTTGCATATATTTTTTTAATATATTTCTTGATTGCTTTGTTGAGTCATGGGTTGTTCAGTATCGTGTTGTTTAGTCATGTTTGTGTTTTTTTTCCTTTTTTGTGATTTATTTCTACTTTCATACTGTTATCAGAAAATAATGCATGGTATGATTTCAATCTTCTTAAATTTATTGAGTCTTGTTTTATGGCCTAATGTGTGAGCTATTCTGGAGAATGTTTCATGTTCACTAGAAAATAATGTATATTCTGGTTTTATTTTTTGAGTGGAATGTTCTTTATATATTTGTTATGTCCATCAAATCCAATGAGCCATCAAACACGTTTCCTCATTAATTTTCTGTCTGGATGATCTATCCATTGATGTATATGGGGTGTTAAAGTCTCCTATTGTTGTTTTACCATTAATTATTCTTTGTGTCCATTAATATTTGCTTTATGTATTTAGGTGTTCTAGTGTAGGGTGCATGGATATTTATAATGGTTATTTTCTTTTTTTGGATTGATACCTTTATCATTTTGTAATGTCCTTCTTTGTCTCTTGTTACAGTCTTAGTTTTAGACTCTATTTTGTCTGATATAAGTATTGCTACACCAGCTTTTTTTATCTAATTCCATTTAAATGGAAATATTTTTCCCTCCTTTCACTTTCACTTTGTATGTCTTTGGCTTGAGTGGAGTCTCTATTAGGCAGCATATAGGTAGATCTTATTTTATAATCTATTCCACCATGCTATGTCTTTTCATTGGAATATTTAGATCATGTATATTCAAAGTAATTATTGGTAGGTATGTACTTGCTGCCATTTTTAAAATGTGTTTTCTTGTTGACTTTATAGTACTTCTTTGCTCCTTTCTTCTTCTCTTGCTCTTTTTGGTTGATGAACTTCTGTAGCATTAGCATTGTCATTCCTTCTCTTTACTTTTTGTGCATGTAACATAGGTTTTGGACTTGTGGTTACCATGAGGTTCATTTATAACATCCTATATAAACAGCAGTCTGTATTACTTTGGTGGTCCTTTCAGTTCAAACACATTCTAGGGGGAAAAAAAAGAAAAAGAAGAAAGCTTGTTTGGTTTTTCACCTTCTCTTAACTTCTCACTACCTTTTCCATGTTTTGTGTAACATGTTGTCATATTTCACATCTTCTTATTCATAATATGGACTATATCTATTTATGGACATTTATTTTCCACTACAAGAAGGTATTTTGGGTGCCTGGGTGGCTCAGTTGGTTAAGGACTGCCTTCGGTTCAGGTCATGATCCTGGAGTCCTGGGATCAAGTCCAGCATTGGACTCCCAGCTCCATGGGGAGTCTGCTTCTCCCTCTGACTTTCTCCTCTCTCGTGCTCTCTCCCACTCTCTCTCTCTCTCTCTCTCTCAAATAAATTTTAAAAATCTAAAAAAAAGAAGAAGAAGATACTTTAACACTTCTTATAAGGCTGGTTTAATGGTGATAAACTCATTTACTTTTGTTTGGGAAAGTCTTTATCTTATCTTCAAACCTGAAAGATAACCTTGCTGGGTAAAGTACTCCTGGTTGTAGGGTTTTTTTTTTTTTCCTTTCAACATTTTGACTATATCACACCACTCCCTTCTGATTTGCAAAGTCTCTGCTGATAAATTAGCTGATAGCCTATAGGTTTACCCTAAAAGGTAACTTGTAGGTAACTTTCTGTTTCTGTCTTTCTGCTTTTAAGATTCTCTCTTTATCTTTAACCTTTGACATTTATTTATTATGTGCCATGGTGTGGCCCTCCCAGGGTTCATCTTGTTTGGAATTCTCTCTGATTCTTGGATTTGGATGTCTCTTTCCTTCCCGACATTAGGGAAGTTTTCAGTTATTTCTTCAAATAAGTTCTCTGTAGTTTTCTCTCATGTCTTCTCCTTTGGGACTCCATAATGTGAATGTTTGTTCAATTGATGTTGCTCAAGATATCTCTTAATCTATCCTCACCTTAAAAAAAAATTCTCTTTTTGCTGTTCAGTTTGAGTGCTTCCCATCACCTGTCCCAAATGCTGATACAGTCTTCTGCATCCTCTAACCTACTGTTGATTCCCTCTAGTGTGTGTGTATTTGATTTCAGTGATTGTATTCTTTAGCTCTGATTGGGTCTTTTAATATATTCTTTTTTCTAATACTCTTTTAGAGTATTTTTAATACTCTTTTTTTCAAAGTCTCACTGAGATCCTTCACTCTTTTCTGCAGCCCAGTGAGTATCTTTACAACCACTACTTTATTTATCAGGCAAATTGATTATCTCTGTTTCACTTAGTTCTTTTTCTGGGGATATTTCTTCTTTCTTTTGGAGCATATTCCTCTGTCTCCCTATTTTGCTGACTTAGAAGTAGCCATTTTGTCCAATCTAAAGTTTGAAAAATTGGTCTTGTTCATTGTGTACTATATGGAGGCTGTGTGTGCTTGGTGACCTTTGCTGAGAGGCTGGAGCTGTGGCTATATATGCTAGTTGCTCTTTAAACCACAGGTTCTTACAGAAAGTAAAAACAATAAAAGATAAAAGAAAAAATAAGGAAAATGACTAGAAAAAAATCAGAAAAGAGGAAAAAATTTAAAATTTTAAAAATAGAAATAATTTAATTAAAAGACAAAACAAAATAAAACCCAATAAATACCCCCATGGCTTATTTTCTGTGCCCCAGCAACACAGAGTCTGATGTGGGCTTGCCATCCTTCACGGAGGTTGTAAGCTCACTGTGATCTGGACCCTATTCTTGTCTGGACTTTTAAGGTAAATATGGAGAGAGTGTCCCACAGCTCCTTGGTCCTGTTAAACCATATTTGTTTTATTTTTTCTGTGTCCTAGTGTGACCAAGAGGCTGATGTGGGCTTGGGAATTCTGGGATTGCTGAGGGTACAAGCTCCCTATGAGGACCAGACCTGCCAGTTATGGTGTTGGGACCAGCCTGTTATGGCATCCAGACTCTTTTCCTGGCTTTAAGGAACAGTGGGAAAGAGCATTGCCACTACATCTTGGGTCTTCTAAGCCCCAGCTTTTTTCCTGTCTTCCAGCCTGATGAGGGCTGGTCTGGGCTTGTGAATTGTGGGCTTGCTGAGGTTGCAAGCTCACAGTGACAACCAGACCTGCCTGTTTTATTGTCTAGACCTCGCTCTGGTCTATGATTTTAAAATGGAATGGGAATATACACCATGTCTTTCTCCAGTCCGTCTGACCTGGAGAGTGTTCCAGCAGCTTCTTGGTCCCTTGACAGAGTTCTAGTATGGCTTCTCTTCTACGCTACCTGCTTTTTTAAACCATACCTTTTTTTTCTTTTTCTTTTTCTGTGCCCAAGGACAAATGGATTTTGTTCCTAGTTCCTCAGTACTATCTGCTTACCACTGCTGTTCAGTGTTGAGGGTGGGAGCCTCCCCCACTATGTCTTCATCTCTCTTGATGTTCTTTTGCCATTCTGTCTTTGTTCAGTAGCTGTTCAGTCAGTCCTCAGTGTTTCTGCAGGAGGAATTGATGTATTGATAAGTGTAATTTGGTATGCTTTGTGGAGGGGGTAAGTTCAGGGTCTTCTAGGTTGCCATCTTAAACAGAACTCTCTTATTTTTGTTTTATTATTGTGTGATCTACATCTACATGAATTTTATAGAGAATGTCTATCTCACTAAAGATATCTGTGGAAGATAAGAAATGGACATAAATTCTTTGCTATTTATTTTGTTGAGAAATTCAGACTATTTCATTTCTTCTTGGATCTAACTGGTCTTGTGACTAGTTTTTACAAATAGAATACAGCAGAAGAGATACTATGTAATTCCTGAGGCAGAATTTCAAGAGATTTGCATCTTCTACCTTCACAACTTAGAACATTTCCATTTAGAACTACCATGCTATGAAAAAAACAAATAAGGTGAAGAAGAGATCATATGAATGGAGGAAAGGCATGTTGTCCAACCCTAGCTAAGCCCCCAGCCTACAACCAGCAGCAACTGCTAGCCATGTCATTCTGCTATCTTGAATGTTTTACCCCAATCAAGCCTCCAGTTGAATACAGTCTCAGACAACACCATGGCAAATAGAAAATATATACATCTGATCCAAGTCAACCTAAAAATCATAAATGATAATACTTGTTTTAAACCACTAAGTTTTCGGCTAGTTTGCTATGTGGCAATAGAGAAAAAAGATTCATATAGTTTTCTAAATTTTTCTTCTATTGTCATAGAATAGTTTCTTCTCTTGCATCTTCTTTTAATTTTTAAGGTGCTACCTTTTTTGCTGATTCAATAGTGCATTTTCCTGCTGGTATCCATATGTGAGTGTACATACAAATGTGTACCTGTGCAGATCTAATCATAATTTAATCCTTATATAACAGTTCATGTTTCATAAAAACTATATCTTTTAGGTTGCAGTATCTCACTACCAGTTTCCTCTGTTTCTACTTTCCTTAATGCTATAAAGTTAAAATACATTTCTTTTTAAATTATCTTAGGGAGCATGAGTATGGTGAGTACAATGTTTTCTGAATACTTCTGAGTTTTTCTGTAGATAGTGATTGAGAGACTCTGAACAGAAGACTGAGAATGGATGACAGGCATATTATGTTCTTCACTCTTTGTTCTGTTTCATTACAGCAAGCATGAGTATGCCTCTGTTTTTGTTGTTAGTGGAAACTCAGGTCAAAATTCTTTCCATATCCTAGCCACCATAACTTAATAGTAATTATATCTTTATAGATATGTTGGTGTTAAAGCAGGTGCTGCCATTCAGTTAAGATTTTTTTTTAAGATTTTATTTATTTATTTGACACAGAGAGAGATCACAAGTAGGCAGAGAGAGAGGGGGAAGCAGGCTACCCCCTGAGCAGGGAGCCCCATGCGGGCCTTGATCCCAGGACCCTGAGATCATAACCTGAGCTGAAGGCAGAGGCTTTAACCTACTGAGCCACCCAGGCACCCTCAGTTAAGATTTTTTAAAAGGTAGTGGAATTGTGAAATTTTCCACACACACACACACACACACGTGTTTGTTTCTGCCCCTGGTTCTGCACACAGCCCGCCTAAATCTCTTGGAATTTCCTGGGTGAGAGTAGTTTCTTTTTGTTTTAATGAGGGGACTCTTAGTGGGTTCCTAGATAGTTCCAAGATGGGGGCTTGTCACCAGGAAGTCTATGTCATTATTAGAAGCTTGGAGCTTTCAGTCCTGCCCCCATTCTCTGAAAAGGGAGGGGGGCTGGAGATTGAGTTTAATGATTAATTATGTCTACATGATGAAGTCTCCGTAAAAATCCAAAAAAGTATGGGGCTCGGTGTTTCCAGGTTGGTGAACACGTCTGTAGGACAGGAGGGTGGCACCCCAACTCCATAGCAATGTAAGTCCCTGCTCTTGGGATCTTTCCAGACCTTTCCCTATGTATCTATCTCTTAATCTGGCTGTTCTTTCATATCTTTTATTATAATAAACCTGTAAACATAAGTAAATATTTCCCAGAGTTCTGTGAACTATTCCATCAAATGATGGCATCTGAGGAGGGAGTCATGGAAACCTGGACTTGCAACTGATATCTGAGGTAGGTTAGGAAGGCAATCTTGAGAAACCTTAAACTGTGGGGTCTGCACTAACTCTGACTGGTGTCCGAATTGAATTGATTTGTAGAACACCAGCTTGTATCACAGAGAATTGTTTCATGTGGAGGAAAAATCCATACATTTGATACCGAACCGAAAGTGTTGTGAGTATAGACGTGGTAACAATAAAGGAAAAGAAGTGAATTTTCCCTCAAGACAGGAATTCATAATAAACTTTCCTAAATCTAGCCATTAAGTGTCATATACAATTCCACTCAATTGAAAATCATTTAATTTTCAAATAAGTTCTATGTCTGTATCTAAAGGTGAATCATTTACGTTTTTCAGTATTAACACTGCTGTGAGTACATTTTAAGGAGAACTAATAACGATGCCAATATTTCTTATTAAATTGATATACAAGCAGAAAAATTACTTACTAAAACAAAAATCAAATAGAGTTTGGGAAGTTTCTTTTTTTAGATACTGAGAAAGAAGCCCAATCCTGACACTTTGGTCAAACTACAGTCATTATCCTGTTACGTTTGGATAAAGAGTAATAGATTCCATGATTAAAATATTATGATTTCCAAAAGTTGGATATGGACTATATAAGCATTAGGTTAGACTTTGCATATTTCTGTGTGTGTTCTTAGGAATATGAATGAAATAGGCATAAATAGCACAAATATAACAGAAGGGAAAGTTGTCTTATATTTCATTATTTATAGAAAAAATGTAGTTTTGAACTTGCATGATGATATAAAGTATATTCTGTTTTCAAAATACACTTACATCTGTGATATATACTACAAAAGAAACTGCAGAAATGTACAGAGTTTTTTCAGTCTGATTTTGCCAGCAATATTATCCTCACTTGAAAGGGCAACTAGGCCTTTGAACCTCCTCTGTCTTAAATCTTTTCTAATAATAGTAAGCTATTACTTAAACACTGAAATGTACCATATCATTAGTACCAGATAGAATTTTCCAGAAGAGACTTTGCAGTCTCCAAACACAAGATCTAACATCTTCTCCAGGAATAATTCTAAGGCCACCTAGTAAGAGAGTGCTTGCCTCTTTGTAAGCCACGAACAGTTGTAATGTGACAATGTTTTTATTGCTACAGTTGTGTATCTTACTAATGCGCAATAGCAACCTTAGCTACTTCTTTACTGCCACCTCCACATTCTTTCCTAGTGTCTATCACCATGTCAATTATATTTTGTTCAGGGGAGGTATGGCACCCAGTTTATTATTTCCTTCATCACATTTTATTACAAGTTCATTATATAAAGCATTGAGTTGCTTTATTTATAGGAGTAGAGAGATGGAATTGTAGCAGCTCTGTTCTTGAGGCATAAATGGTTGGACCATTTTCTACCAGCTTATTGTGTGTGATTCCAATGCTTATGAATTCTTTCATCCCTAGTTCAGATTCTACTTTTCTAGAACTTTCTGACTTAAAATTCCCTGCATCTAAACTTCTCTTCCTATACAGATGGAGAGACATATTTTGGTACAAATTACAGATTGATATCCATATAATAATTTGTTCATACAAAATTACAGAAAGATGCATATATTACCATTTTTTAATGAAAAGGTATGTATCCCTTAAAGAAGAAAACATATTTTTTTATCCCAACACTCAGGAAATACATTCTCCTAAATATTTTATCACATCAGAGTGAAAGACAAAATCAGTGAAATACAATTTTAATATCTCCTCCTATGATGACTTTAACAAATAATTAGATGTGAAATCAGAGTGTTTGATATTGGCCTTTGTAGTCAATGGCATGAAAGAACATTGAAAGCCTGAAGTGTGTTATCTACTTAATTCATCTACTCTTCGTTGTATATAATTTTTTAACTTCAAAACATGCAATATTTTATACGTTTACTTTCTAAACAATGTGTTATTTCTCTGCATTATTGTTTCCTGGGGACAGTTTGAAACAAAATTACAAAGTTTGATACCAGCAGAATATTTTGCAGAGAAGTTTCTAAAATCTAACTTTAATTGTAGAGTCTGGCATTGCCCTAAGGAGCTCTTTATAAGTTGATAAGCAGGCAGTGGGTGAGTGTCATGGAATACCAGCACGTTTGAAGATAAAAGGACATTCTTTGCAAGTCAAATGAAGGTAACCTATTTACAATTTCACTTTTACTTCACCACAGATGATTTGGAGCTTTTGTAACTATAAAACAAGGGGGGGAAGCTTCCATTTAACCTTCAGTGTCAAACAATAAAAGGAGTATTATCTATAAGTAGGTCCTTCTGTGTCTCATATCACTTGAAATGTATTAAAATAAAAAGAATAACATTGATGTTAGCAGTAGTAAAAGAAAATTTCCTTTCTAAATTCAATTCACTGTAAGCTTCAGATATTTTTTTTTTACTATAGTTAGACTTTTTGGAGTTGTTTTATCTTACTGTCCTGTGTGTGTGTGTGTGTGTGCGCGCGCGCGCATGTACTCAGTGCCCTTTTCTCTTTATTTCTGTATTTGGACAATGCAGACAACTTGAAATGTTTTCTTATAGCATACCTACATCCAAGAAGTAATCCTTTGTGTTTTATGTATGGTGGTCTCTGGTAAGGAAACAATAACATATATGCCAAACAACATTTGATTTGTTACCCAAATCACTGAAGGTGTTTGTATGTGTAACTGGGGAGGTCAAGCATTGAGACACAGTTCAGTGACAAGTACAAGGATGCATAAAAAGGAATGACAGCAAAAAATAATCATAAAATTATAATACTGACAGTTTCTTTGAGGTACTTCCTTTAAATAGAAATACCTTCAAAAGCTTATTCTTCAGCGTCTGCTTGAACATTCCAATTGTAGGAATCTCAATGTTTTCTTGCCAGTACTTCCTTATGGAGGCCACAATAATCATTAGAATTTCCCTTTAATTGAATCCATTCTTTAATATAAGGTAACATTAATCCCTCTATATGGAGTATTAACATGTGTGTTAATGCTAATCGAATACTATCCCACTTATTTTGCTGATTAATTTTTCAAGATAGATACACCTAAACTCAGTTATTCTCGTATTTTATTATTACAATAAAGTTAACATTTGGGGGAAAATAAAAAAAATTCTACCACCCAAAATTACTTTATTCCTGTGTATTTCTTTTTTTGAAATTCCTGTGTATTTTTTTCTTACCTCTAAGCTAGAAAAAAATCTGTAACTTTTCCCACTTCTAATCCTTTGTTCTATAGACACAAAGAATATGTATATTCTTTTCCACATGTAAGTCTTCAAATATTTAACATAGTTATGCTATATTCCTTGATCGATAGTCCCATATCTAGGTTTATAGTATCAGATGACAATTAGAGATTAGTCAAATGTGATTTCAGAAGGCTTCATGTTCCTAGTTGATCTCCTTTGTATATGCTCTGGTTAATCATTTCTGGTTAATATAAAAATGTCAGTCAAAAGGGAAATAGTGTCTAGATGTAGCCTGGAGACCACATAATGCCTTGATGAGGGAATTAGCTACATTTTTGTTAATACAACTTGCATCTGTGTTTATTTTTGTGAACATCTGATTCCTCAGTTCTTTAAGCTTTCAGGTAGCATCCTTTTCTTTCTTTTTTAAATACAAATATCAATTCAGTTTCTATATTTGCTATAATAATCCTCTATTGTGTATGCCTAATTTCAGAACTGTACACTTTGTTTTTATAGTTTATCTTTTAGCTACCATTTCAGTTTACTTATTTATTTATTTGACAGAGATCACAAGTAAGCAGAAGAGGCAGGCAGAGAGAGAGGAGGAAGCAGGCTCCCCACTGAGCAGGGAGCCTGATGTGGGGCTCGATCCCAGGACCCTGAGATCATGACCTGAGCTGAAGGCAGAGGCTTTAACCCATTGAGCCACCCAGACGCCCTCAGTGTACTTCTTGATGTTAGGGAATCTTGACCTCCATTTTAACTGCATTTTATAATTTTGTATCTCTGTTTTCATTTGAATAGTCAATTAAAGTTTTGTCTATACAAGGCTGAAGAAAATTTTAAAAAAAATGACACTTGCTAACGGCACTATACCAAAGGAGATAAAGTCCATCAATCACTGTTATTTGGATGGCATCCATCTTACATATGTTTGTGTCAGTTGACACCACAAACTGTGTTAGACACTACTGAATTAGCTTTTCTAGTAAAAGTTAGAAATATAATAATTTAGAATGACCATTTTCTTGATGAAACCTGTGATAGTGTTAAGTAAATACTATTTTCTTTTTAATTACTACTTTATGGATTTTTAGAATTTTATTGGGAACATTGACAGATTGTAGTGCTTGTTAAGTAAGAAAATTATTAAGAAGTCATGAGTGTTCACAGAGAACTTTGTTCTTACTCTTCCTCCCCCTCATCATCATTGAACCCTTATAGTACTGAGATTCTGTGAAATGTTTTGAATACATGTTCTATTGCCCTTACAGGAATATTGTAAGAATCTCACTTGTCTCAACAACAAGAAAATTAAAGATCATATTTATGGTTACTGGCCACTAAGAGACATTGAAGTCACATTTGTTCTCTTCTGACAATGTTGGTGTTTTGGAACCTTTCAAAAACAAAAGACAAATGTCTTCCCGTAGTTTTGCTTTAATGAGTTACTTGATTCTTCTTAAAAATCCTATTATTTTCCCAATGTATTATGCAATAAACAGATCTTACACTCATGAATATCTACTGTAGTGATAAGGATTCTGGTTGATTCTACATATCTAAACAATTTGCGGACACAATCTTTGAAGTAGTTGATGTTAAACTCCATGAATATGGCCTGGTAAGAGCTACGAGGCAGGATGGTGTAATGGTATCTTTGGTCTATTTGTTTTCCTTTTGGAAAAAGTTAAAAAAAAAACAAAACCTGCAATACAATTTAATTAGTACTGTCCCTTCTACTCTCAATTTGAGACATTCAAAGGCCTTACATACTTGTTTGCATGTTTTTTGTTCTGTTACCTCATTCTGTCAGAGAGACATAAAAAGCTATCAGAAATACTTTATAAAGTATTAAAGTCATCTATCCCCTTCTCTTGTGAGGAGCACTATTTATTGGAATAATCTGAGCATTGAATTAATAGTGTTCTGGTATGAGTCTGAAAGACCTTCAGCATGTAGACTATCATCTAATGTCTCCATAATGTACAGCAAACAGTGCACATTTGTAATAAGGGTGGGGAAAGATGATGTTAAAAAATATTTTGTAGAAAATAATCAGAGATAATGTTTACCTAAATGCCATTATTCTTACTAGTCTTTCTTTGGTCTTTGTGTATATACATAAAGCTCAAATGTCATATTATTTCCCTAATTTTGGTCATTGCAAAGGAGAAAATAGAGTAGGTGTTAAAAAGTTTGGTGACAGACACTACCTCAGATTCAAGTCTTGGTTTTTCTGCTTATTGACTCTTTGACTTGTGAAAATTATATGGATTCTCCATTTTATCCATTCATAAAATGATTATAATGTCTAGCTTTGGTAATTTTATGTAGAATTAGATAAAATAATACATGCATTAGCACAGTGTCTGGCTCATAAGTTCCTGCCAAATACTTGCTAATATTTGGATTATAGAATTTCTGGAAGAAATATTTTATATATTTTCATTTCCTTCTATTTTCCTAAATATAAATTCTCAAAATTAGAATATCAGTTTAAAAACTTTAATATATGTCAGCAACCAGTAAGACTTGTAATTTCCAGAAAAATTATAGTGATGTTTACTGCTACTGGAAATGTGCTCTAAATTTTCCTCTCTTGTGTATTATTTTTCCCAATATATTTGATTTTTTTAAGATTTTATTTATTTGAGAGAGAGCATGAGTGGGGGCAGGGGGAAAGGGAGAAGCAGACTTCCCTGATGCAGGGTCCAATCCCAGAACCCTAAGATCATGACCTCAGCCATGAGGCAGACAACCAACTGAGCCACCAGGTGCCCCTAGTTGCTTATTTAAGAAGCTAATAAGTTTGCCTCATTGCTGCTTTAATTTGAATTCTAAACTTTTATCAAGTTTGAACTTTGCATACTAAATACAAAGAATTTTTGCTTATGTAAATCATAGTTTCATGCCCTATTCCTATTTGAGCAGAAGCAATAGAAATTACCACAGAATTAAAGCTAAAAAGCTAGTTACTTAATTAGGAAGATCAAATGAGCTTCCTAACCCATACAAAGAATTTTCTTTACAGGAGGCAAAAAATCTCTTACAAGGTGGTAGAAATGAATTTCTTACGCCAGTTTCCAGGCTTCCCCTTGGAATACTATTTTAGCTAGTCACTCAAGGTATTCTCATATTCTCTTGAAGATCTCAGAGATTCCTACAAAATCTTTTAAAAGTTTAAATTTGTTTTTTCTTTTTCAAATTTGCATTTGGCAATGACAAACTTTTCCAATAAAGAATATTGTTGATAATTGTTATTAGAATCTATGTTAAAATGTAAATGGAGTTAATAAGTTGAATTCACAGTCATCCCCTAACGGCATGTGTTTGGGCAATTTACATTACCTCTCTGTACCTTGAAGGAGTCTTAAGAATATGTTATTAAGTTTCTGTGAAGACTAGTTAATGTACATAAATGTTTTTTCACTATTTGGCCTAAGCTAAGCACTTGAAAAATTTCACTTTAAATCAAAATATGTAGTTATGCAGTTATAGTTACTGAATTTCATTTCAAAGTACTTGGATAGAAAAAAATGTTCCCGCAAGCAATAGCCTGGGATTAGAAAATCAATCTAAAGTGTTTAAGAATATATCTTTTATTGGTTTGTTTCAGAACCGAGTTGCTGAAACAATTCTGAAACTTCCAGAATGAACACACCCTTAACACCACCCTGGTTTTAGACTTCTGATCTCCAGAACAGTAAGAAAACAAATTTGTGTTAAGTCCCCGTGTTTGTGGTTATTGTAGTACAGAAGCAAGGGGAACCTAACACAGTATCCAGGTCAGCATCTTAGCTGGGTCAGCTTGACAAATTGCTTAACCATTTGTGCTTATTAAGCAATTGCTGATCTTATTCACAGGAAGTCCTCACAGTTTTCTACTCCTGTACAAGTTCCTCCTGTCTTGTGGGGATCACCTTTAATCACAACTCATCCTCTAAGCTTTTCTTGACTGCCTTAATCTTGATCGGCCAGTATCACTATGCCAATATAACACTGACAGGCCGAATCCACTGGTTTTTAATAAAATTTAGCCCTATTCTATTACATTGTATCTCCAATCACAGCCTCACTTTGAGACTTTTACTTACATCCGCCCTCTCACCAGATAGAGTGCTGAGCATCCCTTACGCACGCTCATATGCCTTCCTCTAGCCATTGTTTCCCATGCGCAGGATGGAGGGTTTTAAATTTAGTAAGAGTTCCATGCATAGGTCCTCTCAAAAACATAACCATAATAGTGGAAACGTTCACTACACAGTTCAAAATTGCTAAGGCTTTTGGAGGAAATAAGATGATTATTTTAGAAAAAAATTAAGTTATAAGAGAGGAAAAATATTCTCCCCCTCTTTCTAGAAGAGGAAATTTCCTAATTAAAGGATCCTCACAAAGCTTCTTTATGTTTACTAAAATGGAAAAAAATTCATCTGATTGACCTATTTATCTGCGACAGCATTTGATTTTGGATTCCTATGGGTCTTATTAAAATTTATTCAAATTACTTAAGAGCTACAAATTTATTATGAATTTAAGGTGAAAACGAAAATGGAATAGTTTTACACAGATATAATTTTGGGAAGATATGCCCTTACAGGAAAAGAAATATAATACTCTAAATTTTTTTAGGTATTAGAAAATCCATTTATATAAATGAAATTAAATCCAATGAAAACATACAGTTTTATTAGCATACTTAATGGTCTCCATGTTCTCTGTTATAGCTGGTCTTTGGTTCTAAAAAATAGTAAAATAAATTTATTATTTGCCAGGGAATTGTCTACTTGGCATCTAACTAACTTTCATTAGAACAAACATTGTAACAAGCATTGGAAGTAATGCATTTAGTTTTGTTTTCGAAGTATCTGTAAAACCACAGATTTTTAAGCTCTGGGAGCTTTTGGAAAGCAAATGGAAAAAAATGAAGACCTTTAAATAACAGTATTTCTTTTTTGAAAAGATATTATTCATTTATTTGTGAGAGAAAGCACAAGGAGGAGGAGAAGCAGGCTCCCTGCTGGTCAAGGAGCCCGATGTGGGACTTGATCCCAGGACCCTGGGATCATGACCTGAGCTGAAGGCAGATGCTTAACAGACTGAGCCATCCAAGTGTCCATAAATAACAGCATTTCTTAAGACTGCAGTAATTTTGATCTCAAGAAATTTACTCAGAATTTAGTTGAAATATGTATTCTTTCTGATAAACAGATCAAAATACCTAAGGCTTTCTTTACCATTGGTATATAAGCCCCAGCCATTACACAATACCCAATTTCAAGATTAATCTATATAATTATATAAAATGTACTCATTGAATAAAAAATTTGCATATATGATTTACATAGTTCCCCCCCGCCCCGCCCCCAGTTCACTTAAAATATGGCTTGGTTGTTTATAGATGTGTTATTTTCTACCACAATTTTCCAGTTGTGTACAAGAAGATTAAAAAATAGGGTTCAATACATTGCAAATTGCTATGCACTTGGCACAGTGACTAGACATGCTTCATACTGATTTAAAATAATTTCACATGAAGCAGCCAATATTTTTTAAATGTTATCATTAGAGATTAAAATGCAAGTACTGATCCAATTTTTTTGGAATTCTATGGAAAATCGCTTTGTAAGAACTGAACATTCTGTATTTCTTTTCACTCTTACAAGTACCTAAAAATACTGCAGATTAACATTTTTAAAGTACCAACTATTATCTCCCCCTGCCAACAATCCTTATCTTTTCAGAATTAGTGACACAAGTAATTCAATTCTCTAAGGAACCACGGCAAGAAAGGAGGGAATTTTGGATAAAATATTACTATATATGTGTTTATTGTTAAAAGGGAGACAGCAGGCACAAAATGGAGTCATTTGTGCTAAACCCATGTCCCCAAACCGGGACTGAGTTTCAGTCTCTCTCAGGAGTGGAATCTTAAACCAGTCCATCTAAAATCACCTGGTTAGCACTAGTGAGGTCCTCTGCCTGATGGACCCCATGCTGTCTCCCAACGGAAGCTGACCTTCTCTGCTAGAGCCCTCCCTTCTGCCTCTAAGCCTTTCATTTTGTATAGCTCTTTCCAGCTCCTTTCTATTTGCCAGATGCTGCCCAATTCATGAATCTTTGAGTAAAGCCAATAAGATCTTTAAAATTTACTGTTGATCTTGTTTTCTAACATTATTGGAAAAGAAAATGTAGGAACAAATGTCAATATATATCATATATTCGATAATAAGTTTGAAGAAATTGGTCTTATTCTGTCTTCTGCCCCCCCCCCATATATTTATATATCTTTCAAATGGGAAATTAAGTTTATGTTCAGGAGCTTTGAGCCTCAAAAAAGTTTTGGTTAGACCCTCTACCATTACATAAAATGGATTTATTTACAAATAATGTCATGCTTGATGACATAGGGACAGAGAAGTTTTCCTTTCTTCCCTTCTATGTTGGCTGATCTAATAATTTGAGATAAATAGGACAAAACCAAACAAGTTTAATAACATGTATATCATCTGTGTACATGAGAGAGATCCAGGAAAACTAAATAATTCCCTAAAATGGCCAAAGCCAACACCTTAAATATCACCTTCAGGCAAGGACAAAATATGTTGGTGGGGAGTCAGTTAAGAGAGGTTAGGCGGGAAAGCACAGCACATAACATAATCTGCTGTTATGCAGATTTAAAGTCAGTTGTCTCCTCCACTGACAAGACTTTCCAGAGATTTAGAGTTATCTCCCTTTTCTGGTAACAGTGAGGGAGACACACTTACAAATAGAGATTTCCCTTATTCATGTAAATGTCCATTCTATCAGGTAACTTCCACTTGATTTTTAGAGCTTCTTTTGTTTTTACAGTTCCTCAAAAAATAATCAGCCTACAGGGAGTTCTGTTTTAAGATGGCAACACAGGAAGAACCTGAACTCACCTCCTCCATGGAACACACCAAATTATACCTATTAATGGAACAATTCCTCCTGAAAAAGAACTGAAGACTGACAGAATAGCTACTAAACGACCAAGAACAAAATGGCAAGAAAACAACAAAAGAGATGGAGACATGGTAACAAAGGGAACCTGCATCCCCAGTGCTATGAACATCACTGGGGCTTGGAGGGTAGGTAATACTGAGGGACCGGGAATAGATTTCTCTATCCTTGGGCACAGAAATAAGACATGACATGGAGCCCTGGGTGTTATACACAAACAATGAATCATGGAACACTACATCAAAAGCTAATGATATATTATATGGTAACTAATATAATTTAAAAAAAAAGACATGGTTTAAAAGAGCAATAAGCATAGAATAGAGAAAGACTAGGACTCTGCCAAGGAGCAAAGGAGCTGTGAGAACACTATCCAGATCAGAGGCACAGGAAAAAATAGTTTATATTCCTATTCTACTTTAAAAGCCAGATCAGAGCAGGGTCAGAACACGATTAACAGTCCGTCTGGTTGTTACTATGAGCTTGAGACCTTAGCAAAATCTCGGGTGTGCAAGCCTACTCCAGCCTTGGTCCAGATAGGACATGATGGGAGGGGGGTGGAAGCAGCCAGGATTTAAAAGGGCTAAAGAATTGCAGGGATGCTATGTCTTCCTCCATCTTAAAAGCTCAGACTAGAATAGAGTCCAGTTTATACTGAGCTTTCGATCTCAGCGGGCCCAGGGTCCTCAGATCACACAATCCACTGTGATGCTAAGGCACAGAAAATAAGTCACAGGGTCTTTTTATGTTTTTTTGATTATTTTTTTTAAATTTTTAAATTTCAGTTAGGTAACATACAGTATGAATTTCAGATGTACAATATATAGTGATCCAACAATTCTATATATCACCCAGTGCTCAACTCAAGGACACTCCTTAATCCCATTACCTATTTAACTAATCCCCCTCCAACTTACCTCCCCTCCAGTAATCATCAATTCTCTATAGTTAAGAGTCGGTTTCTTCATATACCTCTCCTTTTTTCCCTTTTGTTTCTTAAATTCCACATATGAGTAAAATCATATGGTATTTGTCTTTCTCTGACTGACTTATTTCACTTAGCATAATACTTTCTAGTCCCATCCATGTCATTGCAAATTCAAGATTTCATTCTTTTTTATGGCTGAGTAATAGTCCATTGTATCCATATATCACATTTTCTTTATCCATTCATCAGTTGATGGATACTTGGGCTATTTCTATAATTTTGCTATTATAGATTATGCTGCTACAAACATTGGGATGCATGTAGTGCATGTATCCCTTTGAATTAGTATTTTTATATTCTTTGAGTAAATACTTAGCAGTACAAATGCTGGATCATAAAGGTAGTTCTATTTTCAACTTTTTGGGGAACTTCCATACTGTTTTCCACAGGGGCTACACCACTTTGCATTCCCACCAACACTGCAAGAGGATGCCCCTTTCTCCACATCTTCCTAACATCTGTTGTTTCTTAGGTTATTGATTTTACCCATATGACAAGTGTCTGGTGATATTTCATTATAGTTTTGATTTGTATTTCCCTGATGATCAGTGATGTTGAGCAAATTTTCATGTGTCTGTTAGTCATCTACATGTCTTCTTTAGAAAAATATCTACTCATGCCTTCTGTCCTTTCTTTAATTGGATTATTCATTTTTGGGGTGTTGAGCTTTATGTTTGTTATAGATTTTAGATAATAACCCTTTATCAGAAATGTCATTTGCAAATATTGTCTCTCATTCTAAAGATTACCTTTTAGTTTTGTTGATTGTTGTTTCTTTCACTGTGCAGAACCTTTTTATTTTGATGAATTCCCAATAGTTTATTTTTTCTTTTGTTTCCCTTACCTCTGGAGACATATCTAGAAAAAGAGTTGCCGTGGCTGATGTCAAAGAGGTTGCTGCCTGGGCTCTCCTCTAGGATTTATATGGTTTCCAGTCTCACATTTAGGTCTTTAATCCATTTTGAATTCATTTTTTTAAAGATTTTTATTTATTTCACAGAGGGAGAGAGATCACAAGGAGGCAGAGAGGCAGGCAGAGAGAGAGGGGGAAGCAGGCTCCCTGCTGAGCAGAGAGCCCGATGCGGGCCTCGATCCCAGGACCCTGAGATCATGACCCGAGCCGAAAGCAGAGGCTTTAACCCACTGAGCCACCCAGGCGCCCTGAATTCATTTTTTTCTAACCTTAGACTTAAAGTAGCTAGAGAAAGGACAACAAAGCAAGCCTAAAGTGAACACAAGTACAGAGCAATGAACTGAGGAGCTGATTCTTTGAAAAACTTAATAAAATGGACAAATCTCCAGCCAGGCTTATCAAAAAGAAAAGAAGAAGTACCCAAATAAATAAAATCACATATGAGAGAGGAGAAATAACAACCAACACCACAGAGAAACAATTATAAAAGAATATTATGAAAAACTATGCCAACAAATTGGACAAGTTGGAAGAAATGGATAAATTCCCAGAAACATATAACCTACCAAAACAGGAATAAGTAGAAAACTTGAACAGATAGGTAACCAGCAAAGAAATTGGATCAGTAATCACGTGTCAGTAATCACGGCCCAACAAACAAAAGTCCAGGACCAGGGGGATTCTACCCAACATGTAGTGAAAAGTTAATATGATTCGTCTCAAACTATTTCATAAAAGAGAAAGGGAAGGAAAATGTCCAAATTCATTCTATGAAATATTACCCTGATATTAAATCAGTTAAGGACCCTACTAAAAAAGAGAACTACAGGCCAATATCCCTGATGAACATGGATACAACAGTTCTTAATAAAATACTAGCAAACTGAATCCAACAATACATTTACCTGGGGATGCCTGGGTGGCTCAGCCAACTGTACATTTGCTTTTGGGTCAGATCATGATCCCAGGGTCCTGGGATTGAGTCCCACATTAGGTGCCTTGCTCAGCAGGGACTCTGATTCTCCTTCTGCCTGCTGCTCCCCTGCTTGTATGCTCCTGCTCTCTGACAAATAAAATCTTAAAAAAAATTCACCATGATCAAATGGAATTTATTCCTGGATTACAAGGGTGGTTCAATATCCACAAATCAATCAAAGTGATACATTGCATTAATAAAAGGAAGGGTAAGAGCTATATGATCATTTCAATAGACACAGAAAAAGCTTGACAAGGTTTCCTTCTATACATGATATCCATTCATGATAAAAGCCCTCAACAAGGCAGGTTTAGAAGGAACACACCTCAACATCATAAAGGCCATCTATGAAAGAACCACAGCTAGTATCATCCTTAGTGGGGAAAAACAGAACTTTTCCTCTAGGATTATGAACAAGATAGTGATGTCCACTCTTGCCACTGTTATTTAACATAATACTGGTGGTCTTCACTACACCAATCAGACAACAAAAAGAAATTAAAGGCATCCAAATCATCCAGAAAGAAGTGAAACTTTTACTATTTGCAGATGACGTGATATTCTATATAGAAAACCCAAAAGGCTTCACCAAAAAACTGCTAGAACTGATACATGAATTCAGTAAAGTCACAGGATACAAAATCAACATACAGAAATCTGTTGCATTTCTATACACCAATAATGAAGAAGCAGAAAAACAAATTAAGGAATCAATCCCATTTACATTTGTATCAAAAACACTAAGATACCTGCTAATAAACCTAACCAAAGAGGTAAAAGACCTGTACTCTGAAAACTATAAAATATTGATGAAAGAAAATGAAGACAACACAAAGAAATGGAAAGACAGTCCATGCTCATGGATTGGAAGAATATTGTTAAAATATCTATACTACCCAAAGCAATCTACATGTTTAATGTGATCTCTATCAAAATGCCAACAATGTTTTTCACAGAGCTAGAACAAACAATTATAAAATTTGTATGGAGCCATGAAAGCCCTGAATAGCCAAACTTGAAAAAGAAAAGCAAAGCTATAGGCGTCACATTTCCAGACTTCAAGTCATAGCACAAAGCTGTAGTGATCAGAACAGTACACCACCACACAAAAGTGGACACATAGAATAGAAAACCCAGAAATGAACTAACAATGATAGGGTCAATTATTCTTCAACAAAGCAGCAAAAAATGTCTAATCAGGAGACTATAGTCTCTTCAACAAATGGTTTTTGGAAAACTGGACAGCAACATACAAAAGAAAGATTTTTTTTTTAGTTTTTTCTCTAATTTTTTTCTTTTTCTCTTATTTCCTTCTATATTTCTTATATATTTTTCTTCTTTCTATAAAAAGCTGCAGTTTATTTTTTTTAAGATTTTATTTATTTAGGGGCGCCTGGGTGGCTCAGTCGTTAAGCATCTGCCTTCGGCTCAGGTCCTGATCTCAGGGTCCTGGGATCAAGCCCCATATCGGGCTCCCTGCTCAGTGGGCAACCTGCTTCTCCTTCTCCCATTCCCCCTGCTTGTATCCCCTCTCTCGCTGTCTCTCTCTCTCTCTGTCAAATAAATAAATCTTTAAAAAAATTTTATTTATTTATTTGAGAGAGAGATGATCACAAGTAGGCAGAGAGGCATGCAGAGAGAGAGGAGGAAGCAGGCTCCCCACTGTATAGGGAGCCTGATGTAGGATTCGATCCCAGGACCCTGAGATCATGACCTGAGCCGAAGGCAGAGGCTTTAACCCACTGAGCCACCCAGGCACCCTAAACTGCAGTTTAAAACAATAACTAGCATACATGACCACAGCTCCAGCCATTTAGCATAATTCACCACACACATAAAGTCTATATAGGGAATAACATGATCAAGACCACTTCAAGCTTAGGAGAAGTAGCCACTCTGCCTAATCCAAAGAAACATACACGGGAAATCAAGCAAAATGGGGAGACAGAGGAATATGCCCTAAGGAATGTAGAAAATAAAAAGTGAAAAAAGGAACTAAGTGAAACAGAGATGAGCAATATGACTCATAATTTAAAGTAATGATCATAAAGATACACACATGCTGGAGAAGAGTGAAAAATATCAATGAGATCACAATAAAGAGAAAATATTTAAAAAGGAGGAACCAATCAGAGCTGTAAAATACACTAACTGAAAAAAACACTCTAGAGGGAATCAACAGTAGATTAGAGGATGGAGAAGGTATCAGTGATCTGGAAGACAGGGTAATGGAAAGCACACATGCTGCACAGCAAAAAAAAGTTTTTGTTGTTGTTTTGTTTTTTAACGATAATAGATTAAGAGATCTTTTGGACAACATCAAGTGAAAAAACACTCACATTGTAGGTGTCCCCTAAGAAGAAGAGTGAGAAAGGTATAGAAAACTCATTTTTTCTTCCAATAACTGAAAACTTCCCTAATCTAGGGAAGTAAATAGACATCCAAGTTCAAGGAGCTGAGAGTTCCAAACAAGATGAACCCAAGAGGGCTACACCAGGACATATAATAATTAATATATCAAAGTTAAAGAGAGACTCTCAAAAGCAGCAAGAGAAAAACAAAAGTCACTTGCAAAGGAAAACCTATAAGATTATCAGCTAATTTTCCAGCAGAAACTTCATAGGCCAGAAAAGGATGACAGCATATATTCAAAGCACTGAAAGGGAAAAAAAAAGTCCAACCAGGAATATTCTACCCATAAAGGTTATCATTCAGGTTTGAGGGTGAGATAATTTCCCAGACAAAAGATAAAGGAGTTTTTCACAGCTAAACCAGCCTTACAAGATACATTAAAGTGAGTTCTTCAAGCAGAAAAGGAATGGCAAAAACTAGACATAAGAAAACTATTAATAAAAAGATAAAAAATGTAATATATACATAAAACGTGAAGGGAGTAAAAGGGAAAAAGAGAAAAGCATTTTTCCTTTTTTTTTTTTTAAATAATGTGTTTGAATTTAAATGACTGTCAAATTAGTATAGACTGGTATTTTCTTAGGATGTTATATACGACCCTCCTGGTAACCACAAACCCAAAACCTATGTAGATACACAAGGGTAAAGAGGAAGAAAGCCAACATAACAGTACAGCAACTCATCAATCACAAGAAAAAGGATGCCTGGGTGGCTCAGTGGGTTAAAGCCTCTGCCTTCGGCTCAGGTCATGATCTCGGGGTCCTGGGATCGAGCCCTACATTGGGCTCCCTGCTCAGCGGGGAGGCTGCTTCTCCCTCTCCCTGCCTCTCTGCCAAATAAATAAATAAAATCTTTTTTAAAAATCACAAGAACAAGAAAGGAACAAAGCACAAAAAAAAAAACTAAAAATTGGAAATAAGTACATACCTATAAACTATGTAAATGGCCTAAATGCTCTGATCAAAAGGCATAGGATGGAGTAGTCCATAAGAAACAAGACCCATCTCTGTGCTGCCTAAAAGGGATTCACCTCAGATCTAAAGACGCATACAGATTAAAATTTAAGGGACCAGGAGGTACCTGAATGGCATAATCGATTAAGGGTCCGACTCAGTTTCGGTTCAGGTCATGATCTCAGGGTCATGAAATCAAGGCCTATGTTAGGCTATGCAATCAGATTGGAATCTGCTTATGACTCTCTCTCCCTCTGCTCCTCTCTCCTCCCCCAAATAAATTTTTTTTTTAAAGTGAAGGGATGCAAGAACATTCACCATGAAAATGGAAGTGGAAAAAAAAAAAGCCACAGTGACAACAGTTTCATCAGACAAAATAGACTAAAACAGACTGTAACAAGAGATAAAGAAGGGCATAACATGATAAAGGGATCAATCCAACAATAGGATATAGTAATTGTAAGTATCTGCATATCCATTTCTTAGATACATGAAGCAAATATTAATGAACATAGATAAATTGATTGTAGGGAATATAAATTGATAGTAAAGGATATTAACAACCCACTGACATGGCTGGCTAGATCATTCAGACAGAAAATCAATAAGAAAATAATGTCTGAAAGACACATTAAACTAGATGGACATAACAGATACATGTAGAACTTTCCATCTATAAACAATAGAATACACATTTTTTCAAGGGTACATGGAACATTCTCCATAATAGATCACATATCAGGCTGCAAAACAAGCCTCAGTAAATTTAAGAAATTTGAAATCATACCATGCATCTTTTCAGAGCACACCACCATGAAACTAGAATTAAATCACAAGCAAAAAATCCGAAACTACAAAAACACTGAATGACACTATACTAAACAACCAAAGGTTCAATGAAGCACTCAAAGAAGAAATTTTTAAAAATACATGGAAACAAATGAAAATGAAATCACAATGATCCAAAATGTGTGGGACACAGCGAAAGCAGTTTTGAAAGGAAAGTGTTTAATAATACAAGTCTGACTCAAGACAAAGCTCAAATAAACAATCTAACCTTGTACATAAAGGAACTAGAAGAATAAATAAATCCCAGGGTGGGTGGAAGAAAGGGAATAATAAAGAGAAGAGCCAAAATAAATGATAGAGTCTAAAAAAACAATAAAGAAAAGCAATGAAACAAAGTGCTGGTTCTTTGAAAAGATCAACAAAATTGACAAACTCTTAGCCAGACTAATCAAGGAAAAAAGAGGACATTCATACATAAAATCAGAAATGACAAAGAAGTAACAACCGATACCACAGGAAAACAAAGGATTATAAGAGAATACTATGAAAAATTACATGCCATTAAACTGGACAATTTAAAGGAGATGGGTATATTTTAAAAACATGCAATCTTCTAACGCTGAAGCTGGAAAAAATTGAAAAACTGAACAGGCCAATTACAAGTAATGAAATTTATTTTTGGCAGTTTGTTGATTACCAGTTCGAAGTCTAGGTCAAGGTGAATGCACAGGAGAATTCTAACAGACATTTAAAAGAGAGCTAATACCTATTCTTTTTAAACTATTAAAAAAAATAGAAGAGAAAGGAAAGCTTCCACATACATTCTATGAGGCCAGGATTACTCTGATACCAAAACCAGGCAAAGACACCACAAAAAAACCCCTAAAATCCAATATCCCCGATGAACAAATGCAAACTCTCAACAAAATACTAGCAAACCAGGTCCAATAATACATTAAAAAGATCATTTACCACGATCAAGTGGGACTTATTCCAAGGATGCAAGGATGATTCAATATATGCAAATCAGTCATACACCACATAAAAAAAGGATAAAAATCATATCATCTCAGTAGATGTGGAAAAAGCATTTGACAAGATTCAAATCCATTCATGATAAAAACTCTCAACAAAGTGGGCTTAAATGGAACTTACCACAACATAATAAAGGTCATATGAAACACCCACAGCTAACTTCATACTCAATGGTGAAAAACAGTTTTCCCTGTAAGGTTAGGAAGAAGAAAAGGATGTTCACTCTTGCCACTTTTATTCAACATAGTATTGAAAGTCCTAGCCACAACGATGAGAAAAGAAAAAGAAATGAGGCATCTGTTTTGGTAAAGAAGTCAAACTGTCACAATTTGCAAATGGCATGATATTACACATAGGAAATCCTAAAACAAAATAAAACAAAAAAACACCAAAAACTACTAGAAGTTATAAGCAAATTGAGTAAAGTGGAAGGATACAAAATTAATACTCAAAAATTCATAACATTTCTCTACACTAATCTCAAAATAGCAGAAAGACAAATTTAAAAAGGAATAAAATGCTGAGGAATAAACTTAATCAGGGGTGTGAAAGACCAGTACTCTAAAAACTTTAAAACATTGATGAAAGAAATTGAAGATGATACCAACAAAAGATATTCCATGTTTGTGGGTGGGAAGCATTAATATCATTAAAATTTACATATAACCCAAAGAAAACTACAGATGAATGCAATCCTTATCAAATGCCCACAGCATTTTTTACAAAACTAGAATAATTCTAAAATTTGTATGGAAGCACAAAAGACCCAGGATAGCCAAACCAGTCCTGAGAAAGTAGAACAAAGCTGGAAATAACACAATATCAGGTTTCAAAATATATTACTTATCTGTAGAAATCAAAACAGTATGTTACTAGCATAAAAACAGACAAGTAGATCAATAGAACAGGATAGAGAGCCAAGATGTAAATGCATGAATATATGGTCAGTTGATCTCTGACAAAGTAGGTGAGAATACACAATCAGGAAAAGACAATATTTTCAATTACGGGTATTGGGAAAACTAGATAGCTACGTGTAAAAGAATGAGACTGGATCATCTTTTAACACCATTCGCAAAAATAAGTCTTTAATCCATTTTCAGTTTTAATGTGATACCTGAAATCACAGAAATTCTAGAGGAGAGCATAGTGAGTATTTCTTTGAAATAGGCCATAGCAATATTTTTGTAGATGTATCTCCTCAGTCAAGGGAAACAGAAACAAAAATAAATTATTGGGACAACATCAAAATAAAAAGCTTTTGCACAGTAAAGGAAACCATAAAAAAATTAAAAGATAAAAACCTGAATGGGTAAAGATATTTGAAAATGATATATCCAATAAGGGGTTAATATCCAAAATATATAAAGGAACCATACAACACTAAAAAACCAAACAATCTTTAAAAAAAAAATGGCAAAGGACCTGAACAGACATTTTTCCAAAAAGACATACAGATGGCCAACAGATACATGAAAAGATTCTCAACATCACTAATTGTCAGGTAAACGCAAATGGAAACCAAAATGAGGTATCACTTTATACCATTTAGAATGCCTAATATCAAAAATGACAAGAAGTAACAAGTGCTGACTAGGATGTAGAAAAAAAGGAACTCTTGTGCACTGTTGGTGGGACTGTAAACTGTTACAGCCACTTGAAAAAACAGAATGGAGTTTCCTCAAAAAATTAAAAACAGAAATACCACAGGGTCCAGTAATTCCACTACTGGGTATTTACCCAAAGAAAGCGAAACACTACTTCGAAAAGTTAAATGCTCTTGTATGTTTATAGCAACATTATTTACAATAGCCAAGATATGGAAGTAATCCGAGTGTCCAATAAATGAACATAAAACAATGTGGTGTATATATAAACACAATGTAGTACACAGCCACAAAAGTGGATAAGATCATGCCATTTGAGATGACATGGATGGGTCTAGAGGGTATTATGCTAAGTGCAATGAGTCAGTCAGGGAAAAACAAATACTATATGATTCTACGCATAAGAAGAATCTAAAAAAATAACACATAAACAAAAAGCAGATTGGGGAAGGTGGCAGAGTAGGAGGGTCCTAAGAGCAACTTGTCCCATGGATATGCCTAGATAACACCAATAGCAATGCAAATAACCTAGAAAATGACACAAACACTGGCAAAACATACCCTCCACAGCTAAATGTAAAGAGTACATATTGAACAGGCTAGGAAGGGCAGACAAATAGGAACAAAGCTCACCCACAAGCCTATCCACAGGAGGGAGGGAAACCACAGGAATGGAGATAGGAAAGTAGAAGACCCCACACCAACCACCCTCAGGATGTGGACCCTGCACGGGGAAGACAATCTCCACAAGATTTGCCTTGAAACCCAGAGGGGCTTAACCCCACAAAATCTTACAGTCAGTTGGGCTTAACACCTGTAACTTCAAAAATCAGTAGGCTGTGTGCTGGGAGAGCTCAAGGGCAATAGGAAACTGAATCTCCACCCTGAAAGTGACGGGGTAACAAACAGCCCCATGGAGATACGGCATAGAAGCAGCAGTTCGAAAAGTGCCTCAGGTATAAAGGAAGAATTACTCTTGTCAGAATGTGTCATGGAGGGGCAGGGAATTTTAGGAGATGTCTCCAAGAACAAAAGAACTGGTAGGATGATCTCCTTCCCCTACATCCCAGCCTATTTACAGGGATACATGAGGGACCACCGCAGCATGAACACCGTCCTAACTGGCTAAAAATGCACCCCACCCCTGTGTTCTCCTGTAGACCCGTGCCCTCCATCCTTGCCTCAGTAGAAGTCTATCCAAAGTCACACCACAAATGTGGCTGTATGCAAGCAGCTCTGACAGGCCAGAACCACTCCAAGTGACACCCCAGGGAAAGGGGAAGATAACTGCATACACAACAGTTTGTGATCTGAGCAGTGGGCTTGGGGAGACATCTGTCTGACTGAGGCCCCAACCACCAATGAAAGCCTCTCAGGAGAGAAAACAGGGAAAGCGCCTTGCAGTTTGGTGCTACCACATCTCTGGCAAATGCCTGGTCTGACTCAACTCAAGGCCAAAGTGGCCCAAGACTGGCCCACTAACACCACAGGGTCACAACCCTGTGACAACCAGCAAAGACAGCCATCGCAGATAAATGGACTGAAAACAAATATGGCTCTAGTAGTATGAATGCGACACATTTAGGAGACACCTGGAAGTGCCAGATTCTGGTAAATAAGAGACACTGAACTACAGGGCACCACAGGACGACTTCTTCATAAGGCTACTACTTTCAAGAGTCAAAGATGTAGCTGACTTTTCTTTCACATACAGAATTAGACAGAGGACTATATCCCAAATGAAAAACAGGACAAAATCACAGCAAGAGAGCTAAATGAAATGCAGGTATATAATATGCCTGATAGGAAATTTAAAGTAATGGTCATAGAGATACTCACTGAAATGGAAGGAAACATTAAAAGAACTAATCAGAGATGGAGAATTCAATAATTGAAATTAAAAATATACTAGAGGGAATAAATAGTAGACTAGAGGAAGCAGAAGAATAGATCAACAACCTGGAAGACAGGGTAATGAAAAGCAATCAAGATGAACAGGACAGAGAAAAAAGAACAATAAAAGATGAGACTAGGTTAAGGGAACTCAGCAACACCATCAAGCGTAGTAGCATTCACATTATAGAGATCCCAGAAGAAGAAGAGAGAGAAGGGGGGGAAATTTTTATTTGAAGAAATAATAGCTGAAAACTTCCCTAATCTGGAGAAAGAATCAGAATTCCAAATTCAGGAAGCAGAGAGAGTCCCCAACAAAATCAACCCAAGTAGGTCTGCACCACGACACACAATAATTAAATGGGAAAAAGTAGTGATGAAGAGAGAATTTTAAAAGCAGCAAGAAGAAAGAAAACAGTTAAATACAAAGGAAACACCATTAATCTATCAGCTGATTTTTCAGCAGAAACTTTGCAGGCCAGAAGGCACTGGCACCATATATATTCAGAGTGCTGAAAGGGAAATATCTGCAGCCAAGAATACTCCATCCAGCAAGGCTATCATTCGGAATAGGAGAGATAAAGAGTTTCCCAAACAAAAGTAAAAGGAATTCAGCACCCCAGACCAGCCTTACAAGAAACATTCAAGTGGATTTTCTTAAATGAAAGACCATAAGCAGGAGCAAGAAAATTATGAACACAAAAGGAGTAAAATTTAGTGTATCTGCTAAACAACAAATGGGTTAACCAAGACATCAAAAATGAAAGCACAATGGTCCAGAATCTTTGGGATGCAGGAAAAGCTGTTCTAAGAGGGAAGTTTATAGTGGTACAAGCCTACCTCAAGAAGAAAAATCTCAAAGGAACTACCTAACCTTACACCTAAAGGAGATAAAAAGGAACAAAATCCAAAAGCAGTAGAAGGAAGGAAATAATAAAGATAAGAAATTTTAAAAAATAGAAACTAAAAAAAAACCTAAAAAACTAAAAAAAAAAAGAGAGAGATCAATGAACCAAGAGTTGTTTCTTTGAAAATATCAACAAAATTGATAAACCTTTAAGTCAGACTTAACCAAAAAAGAAGAGACAAGATTCAAATAAAAAAATAAAAAATTAAGGAGGAGTAGTAAAAACTGACACCCCTGAAATACAAAGGATCATAACAGTAAAAACAAAGACAGAAACAAAACAAAGAATTTTAAGAGTATTATGATGGGTGCATGGGTGACTCAATCAACTCTGTGTCTGCTTTCAACTCAGGTCATGATCCCTGGGTCCTGGGATCAAGCCCAAGTGGGGCTCCCTTCTCAGCAGGAAATCTGCTTCTCTCTCTTCCGCTGCCCCCCCCACTCACGTGTGTGCGCATGCACACACGCTCTCTCTCTCTCTCTCTCAAATAATAAAATCTTTAAAAAAAACGTATTTTGAAAAATTATATGCCAACAAATTGCACAACCTAGAAGATATGGATAAATTCCTAGAAACATATACCTTCTCAAAACTGAATCAGGATGAAACAGATAATTTGAATAGATGATAACCATCAATGAGATCGAATAAAACAGACAAGCGGGCGCCTGGGTGGCTCAGTGGGTTAAAGCCTCTGCTTTCGGCTCAGGTCATGATCTCAGCGTCCTGGGATCGAGGCCCGCATCGGGCTCTCTGCTCAGCAGGGAGCCTGTTTCCTCCTCTCCCTGTCTCTCTGCCTGCCTCTCCGCCTACCTGTAATCTCTCTCTCTGTGTCAAATAAATAAATAAAATCTTTAAAAAAAAAAAGATATATACACCCCCAAGTTTATTGAAGCATTATTTACAATAGCCACATTATGGATGTCCATTGATAAATGAGTGGATAAAGATGATGTGATTTACATATATATCACAGACACCCAGACGCACACACGGGAATATTATTTAGCCATAACGAGAATGAAATCTTGCCATTTGTAACAACAAGGACAGATCCAGAAGGTGTGATGCCAAGTGAAATAGGTCTCTCAGAGAACAAAAAGTACCATATGATTTCATTCATGTGGAATTTAAGAAACCAAACAAACAATGAAAAAAAAAGACAGACAAAAATAGACTCAAATATAGAAAACAAATTGGTAGTTACCGGAGGGGAGGTAGATGGGGGACAGGTGTAACAGATGAAGGAGATTAAGAGTACACTTATAGTGATGAGTACTGAGTAGTGTATAGAACTGTTGAATCACTCTAGTACACTGAAACTAATATAACACGTTAATTATATTAGAATTTTTAAAAAATGCAGAATGAGACCTATAAATACAGAAACTGATTTCTGCCAGAAGGGAGGATAGTGGGAGTTGAGCAAAATTGGTGAAGAGGAGAGGGAGATACAGGTTTCCAGTTATGGAATGAGTAAGTCATGGGAATAAAAGGCACATAGTAAGGATTATAGTCAATGGTATTGTAATAGCGATGTCATGGGACAGATGATAGCTTCACTTGTGGTAACATAGCATAATGTATAAACTTGTCAAATCACTAAGTTGTATACCTGAAACCAATGTGACATTGGGCATCATCTATACTCATATTAAAAAAAAAATGGGGCCACCTGGGTGGGTCAGTGGGTTAAAGCCTCTGCCTTCAGCTCAGGTCATGATCTCAGGGTCCTGGGATCGAGCCCTGCATTGGGCTCTCTGCTCAGCGGGGAGCCTGCTTCCTCCTCTCTCTCTGCCTGCCTCTCTGCCTACTTGTGATCTCTCTCTCTCTGTCAAATAAATAAATAAAAATCTTAAAAAAAAATTCAACCTACAAACTTCCAATTATAATATAAATAAGTCAGAGATGAAACATACTGTATAGCGAATATAGTCAAAAATATTGTAATAATGTGTGGTGACAGTGATTATACTTACTGTGGTGAGCAATGAATAATATTTGGAATTGTTGAATTGATATGTTGAACACCTGAAACTAGTATAACATTATATCTTATTTATATTTCAATTAAAAAATCCCGTTTAGGGCGCCTGGGTGGCTCAGTGGGTTAAAGCCGCTGCCTTCGGCTCAGGTCATGATCCCAGGGTCCTGGGATCGAGGCCCACATCGGGCTCTCTGCTCGGCGGGGAGCCTGCTTCCCCCTCTCTCTCTGCCTGCCTCTCTGCCTGGCTGTGATCTGATCTCTCTCTCTCTGTGTCAAATAAATAAATAAAATCTTTAAAAAAAAAAAAATCCCGTTTAAAAAAAATCCACCTAAAATTTTCCTTATACCCAAGGAACATATTTTGGGGTAGCGAAGATCTACTTCCCTAGAACAGTTAATAATTGGTCTTCCAAGGGAAGAATACATATTTAACCAACAAATGTTCCCACCATTCATTAAAAATAAAGGGGCTGAATAAAGTATAAATGTGCAGACAACTAAATTAACTCGAGAGGACTTTCTGCCAAAAGAAGGACAAAATACTAAAATTGACTATTAAAGTACAGTGGCTCTCTTTCTCTGGAGTGTTTGGTTTTGTTTTGTTTTACTTAATATTATGTTAAATCGTATCATACATTGCTGATGTACTTAATTCCTTATCTAATATTTGGTTCGGTGTCCCAGCCACTGTCTGATGCCCAATTTTCCAGGCTATACTGTTTGTAGTCACTTCATTTAATAGGTATCTGTGCCTATTTTTAATAGGAAAATTTATCAAGAAGTTGAAGCCGTTTAGATGTCACCTTTTCAGCTACTTGCTATAGGTCATTGCCATAGCTTTTCCCCTTATCAAACTGAGCCATCCACTGGCAATAATCTGATCGCATTCAGCATGGCGCCTGCAGAAACATCTTTGTTTTCTGAACTGCTCTATTGTGTTCATCTTTTTTAGATTGCATCCAGTTTCATTAAGGAACTTTGCTACAAGGTTTTATTCAGACTACAAGTGGGACGGGGGGAGTGGATAAAAAGAAAAATACCAAAATTGTCTTGAGAGACTTCAGTAACATCAGTATAAATTTGCTATATCTCAAAGTACATTTCAAAAAGGCCAGTTAAAAGAAAAGTTGACAGGAAGTTGTTTTTCCCATAAGATACAACTTTCTTAGCATGCAGAAATCACTGAGCCTTTCTGAACTGTATTTTCACCTAACAAATAGAAATCAAAAATATGTGAGGGAAAGATATATATAAGCTGTAAAGTGTTCTTCAGATAGAACCCAAACATCCGTAGGCCTCTACAGCATGGAACAGCACTGAATTTATATTAGCTTTTAAATCCTAATCTTACTGGAAGCTTCCCCCATCTATACAGGTACAAGTGATGGGTGGTTAGTTAAAAGTCCCCACCCAATACTGTCCTTTCCCAAACCCCTTTCCTTCCAATTACTTTAAGAAAAGTCTTTCTTTTTTCTCTTTCCTCTTCTCTGTGGCTACCCTTAAGTATTCCCTCTAGTCATATCCGTGCTGCTAAACCTGTATTTTATTTTGGCAGAAATTTGAACCCCAGGTCCCAAGCAACCCTGCCCTATACTCCAGTACCTATACTCTAATACTGCCCATTCTCCTCACAAGAGCCCCTTTTGTAAAAGAGCCCCTTTATCCTCTCTAAAGACTTCACAAATTTTGTGGTGGCTCTGGAGCAGCTCATACCAATTCTCCAGAACCAATTATTCAGTTTCAGGACTTTGGGGAGCCAATTGTTAAACATGGACATTAATAGAAATTAAACTGTCTGAACTACAGCAAAATAAGTTACATTGAAAACATGGGCACTAAATATCCAAAATTATTACTTCCTAATAATTTTACTACATTTACTGTTTTTGTTTTAAGATTTTATTTATTGGGCGCCTGGGTGGCTCAGTGGCTTAAAGCCTCTGCTTTCGGCTCAGGTCATGATCTCAGGGTCCTGGGATCGAGGCCCATATCGGGCTCTCTGCTCGGCAGGGAGCCTGCTTCCTCCTCTCTCTCTGCCTACTTGTGATCTCTCTCTCTCTGTGTCAAATAAAGAAATAAAATCTTTAAAAAAAAAAGATTTTATTTATTTATTTGACAGAGAGAGAGAGAGAGAGAGAGAGAGAGAGAGAGAGACCACAAGGAGAGGGAATGGGAGAGGGAGAAGCAGTCTTCCTGCTGAGCAGGGAGCCCGACACAGGGCTCGATCCCAGGACCCGGGATCATGACCTGAGCCGAAGGCAGAGGCATAACCAACTGAGACACCCAGGTGCCCCTACATTTACTGTTATCCATCCTGTTGTTATTTGTAGCTGTTGTATCTATATGTTAGAAATACTATATAATGACATGCTATGTGCATAGCTTCCCAGCCCCACATTCAATGATATGAGGTCAGTAACTTCAAATCATCCATGGTAAGAGTGGTGTGCTAGTAAATAGTTAACAACCAGTTCTTCAGAAGAAAAAAGATTTCTTTTGTAGTTTGTCAATTGCTGTGGTGTAAATATTCCCACAGTAGCTATCCAACTTATAAAACTCCTGAAAATTTCGCGATTTCCTCTGGTAAACTTGTTGGAGCTGGCTCTAATATAGCACTGAATTTTTGGTGCCAGAAATAATAAAGTTGGTAAGCATTGACAATTAGGTTTTTATTGTTTTGTTTTCTGTGGTTTTTATTATTGATTATTATTATTGTTTTTTAAGGCAATTATTAAACATCTCCCAGCATAGTGTCAGGTTGAGTTTCTGAGGCCCAGTCTTCTCCTTTTCTGCCTTTGACTCAGGTGGTTTTCAAGACCAGAGACTCTCCTTAAATCCAAGGTAAGCAAACCATGCCTCCATCTGATGTGCAGCTTGTCTTTGCATTGCCCTGGACCTAAGAATATTTTTGTTTTGACATTTTAAAAGGGTTTTAAAATCAAACAAAGACTATGTGTCAGGGAACTTATGCGGCACATAGAGGGGAGCAAAATTTGCCACCCTAAAATGTATGTCTTTGACATGTGGACTATTTGAGGCTGATTATTTTTAAGAAACAAAAGACTCAAAAAGTTTTTCTTTTTGCTTCCCTCCTAACTGCCTAAAAGAACTAGAGGGCCTGTTCCAAAAGGGAGTCAGCACCATAGATGACTACAGTATCATAGGAATTAGGTAGGGTAGGGAGGAAACTAACAAGGCCTATTGATCAAAATCCTCTCTATGGAGTTGGAATCCTCTCTATGTCCCTTTGTTTTCAGATGGCCCAGCAAAAATTTGTTTACCAAACATTTACTCTGTTCTTCCTGTGAATTACCTTCCTTCCCTTGGAAGCCCCAGCCCCTACCCTCATCTCCTTAGTTCAGAATGACATTTATGTATCTTATCTTGCCTGTCTTTGGAATCTCTCATGTTTATGTGGATTCCCTATACATATGTAGTTTAATTTAATTTTCTTCCTTTAATCTACCTCATGTCAATTTAATTCTTGGACCAGCCAGGAAAAAAAAAAAAAAAAACCTTGAAGAGTGGAGGAAAAAATTTTTTCCACAACACTTATAAAATTTAAAATATTTGCTATCTGATCATTTAAGAAACACGTTGCCACTTTTGTTCCATTTCCTTATTCTCAAATTTCTACCCGGACTATAATTTTGGTTCTTCTCTAAAATATCAGAGATTCCAGGTGAATGATAGATCATCATAATTTTGTTTCATATTTGTTGATTTCCCCGAGCTATTGTATCTGCCCTACCTTGTATCATTTCAGGCCCAAGTGCTATATAACTCCTAAATATTTCTCCTGACAAAAACATAGTGTTGGAAACAAAACCAGGTGCTCAATTTTTAACATATTTAACCAGGTAGGAGTTGAATCATTTTCTAGAGAGAATTATAACGAGTGGAACAAGCATGGAGAGGAAAAGCAGATAGGAGAGTCACATATAGAGAAAGTACTTTTGTCACCAGCTAGACCCCAAAACTTGATCTTGACTGCCCAAGAGCTTATACCCACCAGCCTTTGTCTCACATTTTTTTCTCAAGCTCTTCTTTCCAGCTTATCTCTTAATGGAAAGACCCAACAGGCATAGCATCCAATGACAGAAACCAAAATTATCCCTTCAACCAATAACAACTGCCCAAACAGCTCCAGCTGGCCCAGACCAGCCAGACCAGGTTGAGTTTAACCCCCTACTCACATCTCCACAGAATGGACCATGGAGTGACCAACGGAATAACCAACAGTTACCTTTACATCATTATAGTACTGGAATCCCCACACAAGGTGGAGCACAAGACTCATTTATGTAACATACAATGTATGCATAGGACTATTTCCTTAAGGCACCTGGGAGAACTTATGCCCACCTCCACATATGAGGACAAAATTCCCCTTTCTGAATATGTATCCTAACCCTAAATAAAAGGAACTGATTCACCCTTGCTCTCGGAGTCATAGCCTTAAAAATCAACTCTTGTGGTATCTTTAGTTGCTACAAATAAAGTTTCCTTTGTGTGACAACCCTACCTGTTATAGTTTCTACCTGTAACTCACCAAGGAGTGAAGTCATATTAATCCCATTACCATTTGCCTCATTATTTTCCACTGTCCTCACTCATTTATTTATTAAAAAGCACAATTCTGACACAGGAATATGGTGCTGAGTGAAACAGAGACAGACCCACTCACAGGAACCCCCAACTCCTGGTTCTAGACATCTGCATCAATATTAACTGTAATTTTTACTCTGGTCTGTGAGAAAGCAGACTATCCTTCTAAAAATCCTCTCTCTGTGACCCAACTTGTTGTGAAATAAGTTACAGTTCCATAATAGTTTATTTATACCATTCTAACTATATTAAATAGAATTATATAATTGGTTATAATTGTATATTAATATTTATATTACTTTTTATTTATATTGTATATTAATATACATTATAGAATGTGTGCTATATTTATGTATATATGTAATATATGTTATATACACATATATAACTTATATATCATATATTATGTATAATTTGTATATGTACCTTTTTATTATATAAAATTTGCAATTATTTTGCATAATTTTAAAGTATATATTTTATATATAATTTGTGTTTTATTATTTCAATTATTTACGATAGATGTTCTGTTGTTGAGTTACTTCATCTAAAATAATTTTACTCCTTTTACATCTTGAAACACAAACAATTTATCTTTGGGAAATGCTAGTCAAGAAATGTTTCAGCTCTATAAAGTAAGGCAACTACAGATTTTTATTAATAACTTAAAATTTTGAATCACTAAAAATGGGTTATATTCATAACAATATGGAAAATAAAGCTTACAATCCTTATTATTTTTCCTAAAAATATTTATAATTTTTAAATATATACAAACTGCTTAAGAAGTTCTAGGATACCATTACCCTGTGAATTTATTTCATTTTTATGTGCAGATTTTAATGCACACTTTTCATTTGTAAGGTATTTTCCACTCTCTGTAGGATTTTCCAATATAAGTTAAATAAGTTTTATCTAAACTCACCCAAGATTATGGGGAAAAAAATACTTTGATAGGGAGGCAAAGAGGAGTGGGAAAGGGGCAGTGATTGATGGTCAAATAGCATTTCCTGTTCCATTTCATTAACTTTAAACTGTATTGAATTGCACTTACATGCAGTTAACTCTTCCATGGTATCTTCCAGGTGACTGCTTAGGAGCTCAACTACTGAAAGGTTTTACCAGTGACATGTCATTTTGTACTTTGACATACAGTAGAATTTGATTTTCAATCAACTTAGTGCAGAAGACTTCTCTTAAAGTTGCTGACAATTCTGATTTATTTTCATGGGTTAGCAACTGCCTATTTCTTTGCTTCCTGCTGTGTAGCATCCTTCTCAAATTTATTTAATCTAGGAATATGCTTTTCTGGCTCCTTCATTTCTTTCTTATCAGTCTCAGTTCTTCTCTAAATTCCTGTAATAATAGTCCTGTCCTGAAACAATAATCCCCTTTGTTCACACTGCTTTCCCATCTCAGAACTCTTAAACCATTATTTAAAACATTTAGCACAAGCTGCTTGCGGTATCTAGAAAAAAATTTTCTGTGCATTTTTATCTTCACAAATTATATATACATAATTCCTTAAACACCATAAATCATGATTTATACTAATCGTGGTCTCCTTCTGTATCTCATAAGCTCATGTGGACATTAACAACACAACACATACATAGGGGAAAATAATTTTTCCTCTGTACTTCTGAGTTCTTAGCTGAGACTACTGTAATAAAAGACATATTAACAGAAAAAAAAGTTTATTAACATATATATTTCATGTTTACATGAGAGATATCCAGGGCAAAATGAGTAATTCAAAGAGGTGGCTTAGAATTCAAACTTAAATATCATTTTAATTAGGGAAAGGGAAGAGAGATCCTCATGAGAAAATAAGTGACTTTAGGAAGGATGACTAGGCCCTTAGAAGAATGAATCGGAGGTGTGGTGGTTTGTGATGCAGCCTGTCTGGTTAGTTGTTGATTTCTAGCCTCCTTTTTTGTGTTGAGTGAATCTGGCCAGGTTAATGAAACTCACTGGGAGGGAATCTATGACAGTTGAGTTCCTTTTTTAAGATCTGTCTTTAGGCAGATAAGAGGAGTTCAGAGAAAGGCTCTCCTTGCGTTTCTTGCTTTTTAAATGCCTATAGTTCAAAAAATCATTATGCCAATGTGGCATATTTTAGGGTGGCATATTCTGCTACTCTTAACATACTTCATCAACGAGTAACAGGACTATCTTTGAAACACAGTCTCCAAATATTCCATTTAAGAAATTACATTCAGTCATCTGAATATTCTTAATTAGCCTACAAAAACTGTTCTGGTACTTATTTTATATACATGAGAGTCTTAGAGTGCACACAGCAAAAAGGAAAAGCCATGATCACAACCAGAGTTATAATAGGATGGCACAGGTAGAACTGTTGGATGCATTATATTCCTAATACCATTATGTACATTTCTTTTAGCTATAACATAATTTTAAAATTATTTTGTAAGTAAATGTACGAGGACCTTAGAAATCATATTCTTCAGTAAATACATTTAAATACTTCACTGAGCAAAATTTCAAAGTACATATAAACATAAATGCACAAAGAGAGATGTCTATTTTTAAAACTTCCTGACTGGCCATAATCCTAAGTATATTTTTGAGAAATATTTAATGAGGCACTCAAAAGGAATGTATTTTTTTTAAGGAATAATGATTAAATAATGACATTCTACTCTCAGCATAAACAAACTAACATACACACAGATCATATACTTAGAGACTGAAAAATATCTAGTAGGAACAATATCAAGTAAACTGGTCATTTTACAAATAAAACAAAAAGATTCAATGAATGTGTTCTATCTAATGTTTTGTCTAAGGGCTAAAACTAGAAGCCATATGTCCTTACAGAGAGGTTCCTATTATTCTTTATCTCTGTCCCTCTCTCTTCTCCTTTTTTACCTAAATGAATAAAGTGAACACCACGTGTTCTGAAGTATAGAATTCATAAAATACACAGAATACTGTTCTACTATATATGAAGTATACACTAGAACCCTAGAGATATTATTACAGTCAAACTTACCCAATGAATAAGATGACAGAATGAAAAAAATTTATCTAGTATCAGCCAATGTTTGATTTTTTAATGCCCCTGAGAAGCAAGTTTTACCTGTTGAACACACGCGTGGGAATAGTCGACTCAATTTTTAAACTATGAATTAAGAAGTAAAAATAAAGGCAGTACCATCAGAGAAGTTATTTAACTAATTTTAACCTGGCATAAAATTTCCTGACATTTATTTAATTACTTCTAAATTGAGTGAAAGGAAATTATCCAAGGGGCAAATTCATTTGCGAGCCTCTCTGAACAGAAATGTTTTCTGCACTTAGGAAACAAGCTTGACAGTATGGCAAGTTTTTTTTTTTTTTTAATGTGGACATCTGTCTCTCTATTCTGGAGAACATAAATACAGCCCACATGATATGTTCCAGATGGTGAGCTTTTTCAGTTACCATGGCCCAAATACACTGCTGAGGTGAAACGCCACCCTCTTCCTGCTGAATACTATAGGAACTGAGGAGCTGAAACTTCCACAATTCTATGTGAATGACAAGGAGATGTACTGCTTACATTTTTTAAATGTTTGGGATGTTTTCTTCTATAATATGTTGCATTTAAGTGTTGTATATAATCTGTTCATATTTAAAATGCTACTATTAGTTGCTATGGATGGCACATTTTCTTGCATAATATCCCTTCATTCCCTTGATGTTTTCTAACTAAATAAGAGATCATTTTCAAGCATATGGCTTCTAATCTTATAGCAACGTTTGGCATTTCGGAAAGCTATATCATAATTTGTTAAATGAAAATGAATCACCAAATTTATACAGTAATTGGAGTAAAGTATTACAATCTGCATCATCTAAAAATGCCTCTCTTAAGAAATACCTAACTTCTTACAGAAAACTAGTCAAGGATATCTATAACTGAATGAGGAAGGACATTTATGGAAAAAATGCTTTGCGAAGCATTTCGTTCGTGTTGCTGACATTCATGGGTTCTATCAAGGGTTTTACTCCCTTTGAAATTTCTAGGTTCTGAGTTTAAGCATCATTGATCCAAGAGGAAGCTCAAAGAAATAACACACCAGCAATTAACTGCTACACTCACCTCATATAGTTGAGTGAACTCTGAGGATATGGGCATTCTAAACACAGGGGAGGCAGGTAGGTCTTTTGCAGGAAGGAACTGTGAAGTAGATACACAGTGAACTATTCTCCCTGATTACAATACACAGTTGGTTTCTGTCTATTTAAAATTCCCCATCTATCCTCTAAAGAAAAAAAAGTACATTACCACAGTGAGGCCCCTGACAAAAGAAACTTGTTTAGAAATGAAATTGTGGTCAGGGACCTGAATGTTCAAGAAAAGTAGTTTTCTTCAGGTTACCAATATTTGAAATGAGAGAAAACTATATGTAAAAGTATATGCCTATATGCATTCAGATTTAATGCCGTAAATAACATTCACACTGGGCTATAAGTTTGTAAAATATTCTGTGGGTTTAGATTGTTTTTTCAATGAATTAGAAATCTTATCTATAAAAAAGCCCAAAGTATTTACCTCTGTATATACTGTTACTAACCTCGCTAGTTAAAATGCAATTATTTAGGCTTTAGGTTAATAATTTTTATATCTTCTAGATTAAAACTTGAATAAAATCTGGAGAATACTTTTGAAAAAGAATTCTGAAACTCCTTGATGCAAAATTTATATTCACTTTAGGACTGCTTAGCTTGAGGATTCTTGCATTGCAAGACTCAATATTTGTGCAAAATGTGCTTCAATTTAAACCCATATTGCAAACCTAATAGACTTCTAATGATATGCCACACTATAGATTCCCAGGTGATCTAAAAAAACAAAGAAACTAACTTCTAGAACTAATAAGTGAATTCAACAAGGTCACAAAATGTCAGATAAGCATTCAAGAAATCAATTGTATTTCTCTATCTTAGCAATGACAGTATGGGCACCAAAATTAAAAATACAGTACTATTTACAATTGTTCAAAAAAAAGTACATAGGTATAAATCTAACAAAACATGAGTAAGGTACTTATGCTGAAAACCACAAAACACTGATGAAAGAAATAAAAAGTCCGAATAAATGGACAGAAATAATCTTTCGTGGATTGGAAGTCTCGACATAGTAAAGATGCCAATTTTTCCCAAATTGATACATTGGTTTAAAGTGATTCTTATCAAATGCCCAACAAGATTTTTTTTAATAGATTAGCTTTTACTAAAATTTATATGTAAAGAAGTCAGAGGTACTATAATAGCTAAAACAATTTTGAAAAATAAGAAAATGAGGGAAATACCTTTACCCAATTTCAAGTCCTATTATAAAACTATACTAATCAAGGCTTTGAGAATGGTGACTGGATAGACACATAGATCCATAGAGCGATGTACAGGTATCCCTTGCTCTTCAAAAATTTGCATTATGCCATTTCACTTTTACAAAAGACCCACATTACTATCCATTTTCACCAACCAAAAGAAATCTGAAGAGGATATTCACTTTTATAAGACAAAAAAGCAATAACAGTATTCAGCATTCGTTTTGCAGTAAACGGGTGTGGGGCAGCAGGGACCCTAAGCAGGGAGAGGGGTCCCTCGCAGCTCCTTTACTGGGACCTACACTCAGTTCTCTGCATCAAGCCACTATAGCTTTGAACTGTGTCTGTGAGCATCTGTGCTTTATCTCCACTTATTTTGTGCCTCTGTTAGCAAGATGTTTCCTAAGTTATCAGAGAACCTTAAGAGGAGTTATTTTTGGATCAGGGGACACTCAAAAGTTTTTTCTTATTAATGATATTTGCTTCTTTGCTTTATGTCATTTCAGCTTATGAAAAATTTCATAGGAATGCTCTACTTTTGGATAGCAGGGGAAACCTGCAGATAATATAGTTAGAAACTAACACAAACCTGCCAAACTGATTTTGACACAGATGAAAAGTAATCCAGTGCAGGAATGAGAGCTTTTGAACAAATGGTGCTTGATGAATTGTATAACCATTAACAGAAGAGAAAGAGAGAGAGAGAGAGAGGGAGGAAGACAGAGAGGGAGGAGGGGTAGTGATGGAAAGAGGAAGGTAGGTAGATGGCAGATATCTAGGTAGGCAGATATCAGATCATATTTTGGAATGATAAATGGGAGAGAAATCAGACTGATAGCAAAAATAATATAAATACACATATATGCATATATAGAGAGAGACAGATACAAGTTGAATATTTTCATATTTACCTGTATTTTGCATATGAAGAATACACAGAAAGAATTGGGCTAGTAGAATCAGGAGAGAGAACTGGAGGACCGTGCTTTCAAACCATGCAGGTGTGATTGCTGGAAAGAGAACTGTGGCATTTTTCAAGAGCAATCCGCTATAACCAGCTATCCATATAAATTTATTAGGATTGAAGGAGAGATTCCTCTAAGCCTAACAATGCTTTGCTGTTTTATCAGCCCCTGCCAACATTTGATCTCAAATTAACCTTGAGATCCTAAAAACTATTGAAGTTGACTTTTTAAGTTGCTAGTGACAGAAAAGCTACTCAAGTCAGCTTAAGTAAAAAAGAGAACCTCAGTGGCTCCATAATGGAAAATATACTTTGTTCCAAGAATCGTGAGTCCTCTTTCTCTCCACTTTTGTTTGATCTGGGTTAGATCACTCTCTCCTAACAGATGGCTCTCCTTCAAATGGCAAAAGGAGTTAGTGACACAAAAGAGAACTCTCTTCTTGCCAATTCATTAGGTTTACATTTCAGGGAAGGTCTCTGGTCTGATATGGAAACAATGTTTATGCCTTTCTTTTTTTTTCTAAAGATTTTTACTTTTAAGAAATCTCTACAACCAACATGAGACTCAAACTTACAACCCCGGGATCAAGAGTCATTTGTTCTTCCAACTGAGGCAGTTAGGCACCCCACAAGGCTTATGCATTTTGACACAAGATTTGACTAATGGCAGTGAGATATCATTAGTCCAGATCTTAGGGCTGAAGGAGCTGTCCAAAGAAATGAGGAAGAAAGGACTGCTGTGTTGTTCTTCCCGGTTGGTTGGACATCTTTCCCTCTACATTCTGGTGTCTAATTTGGCCCACTATTTTCTTCAACTTAGGACTCATCATGATACTGATCATTAAGGGCTATGATAATAAGTAACTGAATAAAATATGTATTTGTTGAATTGAATTGGAATTTATGACTGTAGTTCATATTTGGTCCATCTCCATGGGAAGCATATTACTATGAGATGGCATCAAAATTTTATATATTATATATTTTATAGATGACATATTGCCTCCACATTTAACATATCATTTTCCCCCAATAGGTGCTCAAAAAAAAACATGACAAATAACTAATAGAGTGTTTTCTTATTCATTTGCTATTAAAACTTGACTCTTCAGTCTTTTTTTGTTTATGCAAAATGTATGAAACAGAATTCACTCATGTTCTATATATGAACTTTTTATGGCCTTGAAATTAAGCAACTCCTTTTTGTAAGTGGGTAATTGCTCTTTATAATTTTCAGAATCTGTTCAATTTAGTGTCTGACATGTATCAGAAGCATGCTGAGTTCTAGTAAAAGAAGATCATATACACACCGATCAAAATTTAGTAGCACAACTAAGAAGCATATACGGTTAACATGGTTGAAAAATGGTTGAAAAACCCTGTTGTATAAAATACAGGGCTCTGTCAACAGATACCCTTGGGTTGTGGCATTTTAGACCCCCAGAAACTAAATATACCTTAACTTGAAATAGATTTAAAATAGAAACCTTCCTACAATGAGTCTGTGTATTCACCTCTCTTCCTTAATTCCTACACTTCCCTTATGACTATGTTAAGAATAGTATATCTGACATTCCAATGAATCACTTGAGTTACTACTGCAAAAGAATAGGTATAAAGATACCCACTTCATTAGATATTTTTTCCTGCTTTGTTGAAAATTAGTTGACCATAGAGTTGAGGGTCCATATCTTGCTCTCTATTCTGTTCCATTGATCTATCTGTCTGTTTTTGTGCCAGAAACATGCTGTCTTGGTGACCACAGCTTGTAATATAGCTTGAAATCAAGCAATGTGATGCCTCCAGCTTTGTTTTTCTTTTTCAATATTTCCTTGGCAATTCAGGGTCTTTTCTGGTTCCATACAAATTTTAGGATTGTTTGTTCCAGCACATTGAAAAAAATGCCATTGGTGTTTTGATCGGGATGATGTTGAAAGTACAGATTGCTCTGGGCAGCTTCTTCTGATCCATGAGCATGGAATGTTTTTCCATCTTTTTGTGTCTTTTTCAATTTCTTTCATAAGTGTTCTGTAGTTTCTAGAGTATAGCTCCTTCACCTCTTTGGTTAGGTTTATTCCAAGCTATCTTATGGTTTTTGGTGTTATTGTAAATGGAACTGATTCCCTAACTTCTCTTTCTACAGCTACATTGTTAGTGTATAGGAAAGCAACTGATATCTGTGCATTGATTTTGTATCCTGCCACATTACTAAACTGCTGTATAAGTTCAGTGGAAAAAAAAGACAGTCTCTTCAATAAATGGTGCTAGGAAGATTGGACAGCTATATACAGAAGAATGAAACTCAAACATTCTCTGACATCGTACACATAGATAAACTCTAAATGGATTAAAGGCCTCAATGTGAGAGAGGAATCCATCAAAATATAGAGGAGAACATAGGCAGTAACCTCTTTGACACTGGCCACAGCTACTTCTTTCAAGAAACGTCTCCAAAGGTAAGGGAAACAAAAGCAAAAATGAACTTCTTTTGGGACTTCATCAAGATAAAAAGCATCTGCACAGGAAAGGAAACAGTCAACAAAATTAAGAGGCAACCCACAGAATGGGAGAAGATATTTGCAAATGACATTACAGATAAAAGGCTGATACCTAAGATCTATAAAGAACTTCTCAAACTCAACTCCCAAAAAACAATCAAGTTTAAAGAATGGGCAGAAGACATGAACAGACACTTCTCCAAAGAAGACATACAAATGGCTAACAGATACATGAAAAAATGTTCATCATCAGTAGCCGTCAGGAAAATTCAAGTCAAAACCACATTGAGATACCACCTTACACCAGTTACAATGGCAAAAATTGACAAGGCAAGGAACAACAAATGTTGAAGAGGTTGTGGAGAAAGGGGAAACCTCTTACACTGTTGGTGGGAATGCAAGTTGATACAACCACTTTGGAAAACAGTGTGGAGGTTCCTCAAAAAGTTAAAAATAGAGCTACCCAATGACCCAGGAATTGAACTACTGGGCATTTAACCCAAAGATACAGATGAGTGAAAAGAAGGGCCACATGGACCCCAATGTCCATAGCAGCAATGTCCACAATAGCCAGCTGTGGAAAGAGTTGAGTGAGATGCCCTTCAACAGATGAATGGATAAAGAAGATATGGTTCATATATACAATGGAATATTACTCTTAGATATCAGAAAGGATGAATACCCAACTTTTGCATCTACATGGATGGAACTGGAGGAGATTATACTAAGTGATATAAGTCAAGCAGAGAAAGTCAATTATCATATGGTTTCACTTATTTATGGAACATAAGGAATAGCATGAAGGACATTAGGAGAAGGAAGGGGAAAATGAAGGGGGGAAAATCAGAGGGGGAGATGAGCCATAAGAGACTATGGACACCGGGAAACAAACTGAGGTTTTAGAGGGGAGGAGGGTTGGGGGGATTGGTTAACAGAGAGATGGGTATTAAGGAGGGTGCATACTGCATGGAGCACTGGGTGTTATACACAAACAATGAATCATGGAACACTATATAAAAAACTAATGATATACTGCATGGTGACTAACATAACAATAAAATAAAGGACAAAAAAATAAAAAAGTAAAAAAAAACAATTTAAAAAGTAAAAAAAAAAAGAAAAAAAGATATCCACTTCAACTTATCAGGAATCAGGCATAAAATGTAAATATCTGAAAATGCATACTCTCAACATAGCTATTTTGTAAGCCCTTTATATTATCTGCAAAAAATCTGTTACTGTTATTGTCTTTCAAAATGGGGACAAGTATAATTTAAAATTTATGTGTTTAATGATTTTTAAAATTACACTGTTGTCTTTCCACCTCCATTTCTTCCTTTTCCCCCCAGAATCTATTAATTTTCTTTCTTCTCATTTCAGTGTTTCATCACTCATTTTGCATGGGGAAGGTTTTAAATATTAACCTGAGTCAATTGTTATATGTGGCTGATGGTTAGAAAATTAATTCTTTACAGATTTGTCCCCTCACAAATCCTTCATGATAATTAACAGTCTTAATTGTCAAATACTGTCAACCAGTAATCATGGTATCAAAAATTTAAAAATTAACCAATATAAAAATCATTATTTCATATGGTGTATTACTTTCCTGTAATACATTTCTTGAGTAATGAATTCCCATGACTTGTTGATGTATATAAAATATGACTAACACTTTTAGGATAGATCACAGACACTTAGAATGTGAACTTTACTTAAACAATTCAAAATCTTATGTGAAATTTTTTGGTTAGTATTTGAATTGGTTACTCATAATTTTGAATAAAATACGAATATACTTTAAATTAACATAACCACTATTTAAACTTATCAAAAATGCCAACATCATATCTAAGTATAAACACAGTAGTGATAAATTTGGGACATCAGAGCCAAGTAGATATGACAAAAACAAAATAAGGTGAATATTTATTAATGATTTATTATACACTAAATGCTACTCTTTGTGTATTATATATACTACTACATTTAATATGATGTTATAAGGCAGGAACTGTTTCATCCCATTTTACACATGGGAAAACCTGAGAAGCTGTGTAAGCTAACCAAGGAAGTTTAAAGTTAGTGAATAATAAAAACTGGATTACCACACAGAATCTGGCTTCCACAACCGGCTCTATGATATCAGTTCTACTGACAGTAACATATATGAAAATGTTCAGCCTCTTAAAAAGAATAATCATTTATTAAAATTGATCAAATTAATAATTCAGTATTACTGAATTACTTGAATTATTTAATAATTATTAAATGAATAATTTATGTATTATTTTAGATGATCCAAGTCTTTATTTAAAATCAATTAATACAGACTTATGGCTTTTGCTGTTTTTTAGTTAATCAATTGATTTACTAATTCTACTTTTTGAATTATACATGCTTATACAATGCATGTATATCCACATTGAGAAATGCCTTTTTTCCCCATTTTTTAAGCATCAGCTTTTAACTTCTTTTTATTGTATGCATGTGATTATTAGAATATTCTATATGAGAATTTGTTGAGGGAGCTTATCTTTTTAACTAATAAATTTTGACTCTAAATCTCCATTAGAAGAAAGTAACAAACTTCTGTTATGTTCCTCAAAAGTCAATACATTTCAACATTTTGACAATTCCAAGCTTGAAGTTAACTACAAAAGCTACATGGGGATTATTTCTACAACTGTTCATACTTACAGTAGAGTAAAATTATTTTGAAACATTTTTTTCTATCTTTTGTTTATGTATATTTCCAAATCTCTAATCCAAACATTTTACTTCTCCTTGTCACAAGTTTTGCACTGCTCATTTTAAATGCCTAAGACAACTGTTTGGCAATTTAATAACAAATATATTCATTTTTCCTCAAGTAATTTATTTTATTGTAAATATAAATCATGACCTAAGTCTTAAAACTTGTATTAAAGCGAGTCAGATAAGCAAGAAATTTGTTTCCTAAATCTTATTATTTGTCTAGGATTTAACAGTTAAAATCAATAATTAAGACCATTTTATCTTTATAATTTATATTATAAAAATAATTTTAATACATTTTATGATTAAGTCAATAATTATTAAAAATTTCTCAGACACAGGCTAGGAACTGAGAACACAGAAATGGCAAAATATAACCCTAACCTAGAAGAATCTAGAAGAACTGCTTCAATGTAGTAGTGAAACAAAAAGGACAAGAATTATTACAGTTTAACTGGGAGATAAAACAAGAAATGCACAAAGTATTAGGAAAACACACACATTTCTGTTTAAATGTGTGGATAGTATCTTATGAGCAGTCTTTAAAAAGGACAGATTCCTAGTGGAAACTGTGCTAGGGCATTCACACCAGAGAATTAAGTTTAGGCAATGTTCATATATGCTAATCCTTCCATCAAGACCATTGGCTTTTTTAAAATAGACTATGTAAGTGTGACCTGGATGAGAGTTCACGAAATTACTCATTGTTGTCTGTCATGCCTACCTGTCAGCTATCAGGATACTGAAGTAGAATTATGTTATTACATGTGTGCAGATATATACACACCACACACATGCACGTACATGCAAGCATGAAGACTCACATTTTTAGGTCCTGATTTGATTTTGTTTATTTTATTTTATTTATTTTTTTTTTTAAAGATTTTATTTATTTATTTGACACACAGAGAGAGATTACAAGTAGGCAGAGAGGCAGGCAGAGAGACAGGGAGAGGAGGAAGCAGGCTCCCTGCTGAGCAGAGAGCCCGATGCGGGCCTCGATCCCAGGACGCTGAGATCATGACCTGAGCCGAAAGCAGAGGCTTTAACCCACTGAGCCACCCAGGCGCCCTGTTTATTTTATTTTTTATTTTGTCTTATCAAACAAGACAGAATCAACAAAAACAAACCAGACTGAGTTTTGCTTGTAAACACATAAGCACCCATTATAATTAACTTACATGGAAATAGAGACAGATTTTCCCTTTGGTACATATGTAAATCAAGCAAAAATTGGCTATGATAATAAAATCTATTCCTTAGCATTCATACATAAATTTAAAAATCAAGCATTTAATTATAAATCATTTTAATATAAAACAAATATTACTGGCATTGAGAACTTTCTAGAGGATTAATGTTTAGAAATAGCCTGAAAGCAAGTACCAAGCTGCTTTTTAATTAAACGGAGGAGTTAAAGGAAGGAGTTTGAAAGCATCATGTTCATAAATGACTTCATGAGATAAATTATTGGTAGTCTTGGATGAATAAGTTATAGGAGGAAAAAGCCAACTAATATAACAACAATATACAAAAACAACCAAGTTTCTTTCTTACTTTCTTCATTACTCTCTTGGATTGCGAATATACAATCCAAGACAAAATAACAACTTTGTCGCAACAGAATAATACCGAGAAGAGCTTGTTATTTTGATCAACTTCTTTAAAAAGGTAACAGGAGGGCGCCTGGGTGGCTCAGTGGGTTAATGCCTCTGCTTTCGGCTCAGGTCATGATCTCAGGGTCCTGGGATCGAGGCCCGCATCGGGCTCCACGCTCAGCGGGGAGCCTGCTTCCCCCTCTCTCTCTCTGCCTGCCTCTCTGCCTCCTTGTGATCTCTCTCCTTCTGTGAAATAAATAAATAAAATCTTTAAAAAATAAAAAATAAAAAATAAAAAAAAATAAAAAGGTAACAGGAAAAAATTAAAGTTTCATTGTAAGATCAGATGAATGACAGTTTCATGATGTTTATAAAAAATGATCATATTGGCTATAATAAGACTATGAGTTTGGACATTATACTTGGAAAATATATAAATGTATCTGGACACAAGAAATACGCAGCTGTTATTTTAAATAATTTCAATAAAATTTCATAAATTTAATAAAGCTAGATTGTTGTCTGATATTATAAAACATGTAGAAGCATCAGTGATAGATCTAAGTCATGGTCATAGATGGTCATGAATCTCAACATCAGTGCAGGAGTTGCCTAATATGCATAATTGTAAAAACCTTGACTAATATGTGACTGCAGAAGAATCATTATATGTATCTTAAGCATATTTATGAACGTATTTATAGCCAGTCACAGTAAAAGTGTGAAAAGCAATACTCTTTGGAGGACCAACCATTAAAAAGACACCCGCCACTATAGAATTTAAGCTTTCATGGTACCCATGTCACCTGCTGTCACTGCAGATGTGTAAAAGGGACCTCCTGCTCTCCTAACTTAAAGGCTGAGTCTCAGCATGAGGCAGAGCAATATCCTTTGATGGCATACTCTCCACATTGGCAGCATGGCAGTGTTCAAAGTGAGAAAAAGCTCATCTATGAGCTCATCTATGAGTTAGTTAAACTAACTAATGGACTAGAAATCCACCTAGGAATGAGTGTATAAAAGAAGGATCAATCTATGTAACTGAAATTTTTCACATGGTATATGTTTGTCATGTTGACTATTTCTATAATAAATATAAAGTGGAAGGATTCCTGTGACCATTTTCCACTTACTACATTTAAGCCAATGAAGTGAATGTAACACGGTTCATTATAGGTATTGGCCTTTCTTCCCAAAGCTTGGATCAATACCTTTCTTCTAAGAACTTACTTTTAATATCTGTTCAAAAAGAAATTAAAAATAAAATATTCCTAAAGGAAGAATTCCAAAATATTTCTGACACTGAGTAAATAAAAAATGATAACCTTCAGGACTTTCCAATGTTTTTTGGTCCATAAGAAAGAGGAAAAAAAATGTGTACAGAGAGGAAAGGAAAAAGTAAAACCCTTCTTATGAAAAGATAACAAAGTGTCTACTAAAATAATTGAGTCTAGCAAGACTACATAAGGTTAATATAAAAATTAGTCAGACTATGTACTGGTAACAGTATGAACTTTAACAAAATACTATTTAATGTATCACTAAAAACATGAATTTAAGGTTAACTTTTTAAAAACAAATGCAGGAACTATGCTACAAAAACTATAACATATTAGTGAGAAAAATTAAATAAGACCTAAATAAATAGATATGCCACATTCATGTTTTGAAAACTTCATTATTATTAAGAGGTCAATTCTCCCAAATTGATGTGCAGATTTGTTACAATCAAATTTCAACATCCTCTTTTTAAATAGAAATTTTCAAGTATAGTTTAAAATTTACATGTAACTTGCCAGGACTTAAAATACACAAAACAAGTTTTAAGATGATTAATGAAGCTGGAACTTTCACATCATCTAATTTTAAGAATTACTATAAAAGTACAATCAAGAGAGTGTTACTGGCAAATTGTTAAACAGGTGGATCGATAGACCAGCAGAGAGTACAGAATTAATTCCAAACATATCTAATCAATTGATATTTGACATAGTACCAAAGTAATCTAATAGGGACAGGGGAATTTGGTTTTTTTGTTTTGCTCTGGTTTTTGTCGACAAATAGTACTGGGAAATTAGATAGCTTTATGTAAAAGAATGAACCTTGATCCTTAACCCACACTATAATAAAAAAGTTTACCTCAAAATGTTTCCTAGACCTAAATGTAAGAGTTAAGACTCTAATACTTCTGGAGGAATATGTAGCAGGAAATATACGTGACCTTTACTTAGGCAAAGATTTCTTGGGACAGAAACTTATAGGACGTTATAGAAACAAAGGACAAAATTAGCAATGTGAAAACTAAAAATTCCCATTCTTAAGAAGATACTATTAAGATTTTGAAAAGAGAAGGAACAGACAGGGAGAAAACACTTTTTAAAACTAATTTCTGTAAAAAGTTTCTATTTATAATATTTAAAGGAACCTTAAAACTAAGTAATACAAAGAAAATAACCCAGGGGGCAAAAGGTTTGCAAAGCATGTCACCAAAGAAGATATATGAATGGCCAGTCAGTAAAAAAAAAAAGGTGGTCAAAAACTGTGGTCATCAGTGAAGGCAAAAAGAAAATAAAAAAGGTAATATATCACTATACATCTATTAGAAAGGTTAAAACATCATAAACAAATATAAAAAAATTAAAAATAACACCCTGACAATTCCAAGTGCTGAAAATGATGTAAATAAACTAGGAATCTCCTACATTACTGGTAGGAACACAAATGGTATAGCCACTTGGGAAAAATAAAAAGTTTAGTTTTTTACAAACAATATATAGTGCTATAATCCTATTCCTCTATACATACCTAAGGGAAATGAAAATTATGTTCACACAAATTTGTATGGCAATATTTACATGAACTTTATTCATCATTGCCTAGAACTAGATAAAGTATTGTGTGACTTCATTTAAATAATATTCTGGAAAATTAAATTTACTGGCACAGAACAGGGGTTGGGGGTAAGAATTAACCACAAAGGTGCCACATAAGGAAATTTTGGGGGGTGATGCTGTTGTTTTGGATAATGGTGGTAGATAATAACTCTAGCCCTCGGTCTGACCATATTTGTCAAAAATCAGGGAACTGTCTGCCACAAACAACAAATTTTGCTATGTAAAAATTAAAACCAAATCATTCAGGGGTATAACAAGAAGGACTGATTATGACAAATGAATCCAATTACATTACAAATAAATGATAAACTCCATCAGAAGGTAGGAATTAAATAGCTGACCTAAGTAACTCCGAAAAAGTGTTTCAACTGTACATTATGAGATGAAAGACAAAAAGTTTACATAAATACTACATTCTAGGTTTGGTTTTTTGTTTTCTCAGAGCAGTGCTAGTTAGCAATTCAGAAACAATCTGACTTACATACTGGGGTTGAAGTCATGAACACAAAAAGGTGTAAATATTATGAGCCAGGCATTTCACCGTCTGAGAAAGAAGATAGAAAGCTCACAGGAGGGGCACCTGGATGGCTCAGTCCTTAAGTGTCCGCCTTGGGCTCAGGTCATTGTGCCAGGGTCCTGGGATCTAGCCCCACATCTAGCCCCTGGGATCTAGCTCCCTGCTCTGTGGGAAGCCTGTTTCTCCCTCTCCCACTCCCCCTGTTTGTGCCCCCTCTCTCACTGTCTCTCTGTTGAATATATAAATCTTTATAGGAAGGAAGGTTAGAATAAACCCTGTGGTACTGGATCAAAATAGAAGATAATCAGTGTCAACTCATGTTTATCTTAAAATCTCTGGAATGGTAGAGACACAGAATTAGATGCAGTGTTTTGTATGCAAGACTGTACACACAGGGTATTTCCTAGCTCCATCTCTGGAGACAGAGCAGAAACAGTGACACCCCAGTAGCAACAGACACACCCACTGTCCAGATGTTAGCTTCCAAATGCTGCGAGCCACCAGAAGGACCCAAAGCTCTAAAGACAAATGTCTACTTTTAAGGCTGGAGCCAAGGAAATACAGGATAATCCCAGAGCTTCTTGTAGCATCAAAAAGTCAGGAAGCACTTAAAAGTAAAATTGGGGCAACATCAAATGACATGGAAACTAACTTGAAAGAGCTCCTAATAGACTTAACATCACTGTCTTATGTCGGGAGGGCTGCCCCCACTCATGATAGAATTCCTAGTTTTAAAAATCTACCAGCAACATTGAAAAAGAATTAGGTATGAATTGAAAATATAAAAGTTGAAAGTCTCCGAAGTATATACGAATTATAAATACTAGGTAAATTCTATGGCTACCTGTTGGTTAGCCCTACTGGGTAATGCGTGGACCTATGCTGAACTCCTTGATGCCAGATAAAGTAGCCTGCTTTCTCCCACAAAATTCCTTATAGTACCTTAAAAAAAAAGGAAGAAAATGACAATTTTTGCACTTTATATAGAAAATCTAGATTATTTTACGAACTTATTTGCCTGCTCAGTGAAAAGTCACATAAACATTAGAAGAAACTTTAGAAGTTTAATCACATATATAAAATGCATAAGCATACTCTATTATATAGAAATTATACAGGCTCTTCTCAAACATCTCATAGTAAGCTTTTTCTGCTATTAATAGATATTTATCTTATGTCATTATATACATTTTAATTAATTTGAGTTTTATTTAGGGAAAAATGCAGATACTTGTCCAAATTCTTACTTTGTTTGGTACCATATAATACTTATAACACAAAATATTTGATAAAGTGTTTTCATACATTTGATTTCATCTAATCTTTATTTTTATTATGGAAAAAGAGCTTTAAATATTAACCACCATAAAGTATAAAGTAATCATTTTTTTTTAATATTTCGTTTATTTATTTGAGAGAGACAGAGATTGTGACAGAGAGCACAAATGGAGAGGAGAGGGAGAAGCAGGCTCCCTGCTGAGCAGGGAGCCCAGTGTGGGGCTAGATCCCAGGACCCGGGGGATTGTGACCTGAGCCAAGGGCAGATGCTTAACCAACTGAACCACCCAGGCACCCAAAATAATTCTTTTTAAAGGCCCTCTGTTGATAAAGGTTTTATTACTATTGTCTCTCCTTCTCTCCCCACAGCACAGACCTACTGTGGTTTCTGTTTAGTATGACAATGCTCCTTGTCAACACAAATTAACTCGGGAGGTGAACTGTTTTTCATTGTGACTTCTTTGGGCAATAAATAAACACTCAGAATAAATAAAATCTGAAATACTTATGCTGGCAGGTGTATTGCCATGATTTATGATCAATGTAGATCTTCCTCTTACAGTTAAAGTCTTATGTCAGAAATATTTTGTCAATAACAATATTACACAAAACACAATCACAGTGATATTACTGGAAAATGTATTGGTGTATTAGAAGCAGACTTTGGTTCATCAAGGAATATTATTATAAAACAGTTTTGGTAAAGAATGTTTTAGCTTCAAGTTTGTTATAGGGAAGGGAGAACTATTTGAGGCTCAACATTTTCCTGTTAGCACACATGTATTTTATGCTCTTTGTTATGCTGGCTTTCCATTAAATTTATTTAGGCTCTGTTGTTCTTAGGAGAAAATAATCATTTTAAAATAATATTAATGGAGAACTTTAGTTGCTTTTACTCTAATATATAGCATTGTTTTTCCTTCTTTAGTGACTTTCCCATGCTACTGCTTTCCTTGTACATAAGAAACTTTAGTAAAACCACCAAATTAGATTTTGTCTCCTTATATTACTTATCAGTAGCATTTTAACAGTGTTATTGAGGTACAATCGATGTAAAATGAATGTCAATATTTAATGTGTACAATTTTATTTAATGTGCATTTATAGAACCATCACAATACTCAAGATAATGGACATATCTGTCACTTCCAAAGTTTCCTTGTGTCCTTTTTTAATCCTCTCTTTGGTTCCTCTTTTCTGCAGGAAAACACTAATCTACTTTCTGTGACTATAGTTTCCATTTCCTATATTTTTAAAAGTGGATCCTTATTATATATACTTGTCTTTGCCTGGCTTCTTTCACTCAACATTATTTGGAGATCAGGACATAAATAGTTTCTTTCTGTTGCTGAACAGGATCCATTATATATGCACATATCATAATTTGTTTCTTTATTCACATGTTAATGGACACCCAGGTTGATTCCAGTTTTTTACTATATGAACTAAATCTTTGTATGGACATTTATTATTATTTCTCTTCCTAGGCCAATACCCATGAATGGAATAGCTGGATTATATCGTAGGTACAGGTTTATTTTTAACAAACTGCCAGGGTATTCATGGAGACTGTAAAGAAATTTAAGGAGAAATTAATACAGTCAATGTGATGGCTACAATATCTGTTGAAACTTTATATCTTTTTATGTAACAAAAAAGTGAGAAATTCATCAGTTGAGAAAAGAATGGCTATATCTCATTAGGAGTAAGTATAGCATTGTTTGGTTGTGGTATGGAAGTTCCAATGGTGATTTAAAAAAAAAAAAAGATGTATATGGAAAGTAAGAAGCCAAATTAGCAATGTATTACCTTTCACCTCTTAATTCACTCTGATTTGCCTCCTCTATGTTAACGAAGATACAGTTTGTCAAAATTTCTACTTTTATCACCTGGTACAATGTTAACCCTGGTCACTAGAGGACAAACATAATGGAAGAAAGGTTGTTTTCTTCCTGGTTCCTATGTATTTTGGTAGCTCACAAGACTCCTGGAAAGTCTTCTGTCTTGCTTACCAGGCTCCTGGGGAGCAACCTTTCTCCAGTTGCCATCTCCAGGGCTCATGCGATTTATCTCGCACTAGATTTCTACAGATTAGATTTTTCCAGTGCTTGATTCCTGAGTGCACACTCCTATCTTTATGTTTTACCTTGTATCTGGCAGAATTTAATCAAGGATCTGGCTCATTTGACCTTCCAAATATACATCTGTATTGAATAAATAAATGAACAACTCCCTATCAGAAAACTTGCAGGGATTTTTATCACTAGAAGATGTCCCAGTTTGCAAAAAGGAACAGTATTATGTTTCCACCTTTAAACTCCATAAATGTTATTTCTTATAAATTAATATTGTGAAAATGGTATATGTTATAACTAAGCATACAATTAATGTTGTATCTTTGACCACCAATTAGCGACAACTCAGATTCCTGGTTATTAGTCATGGTCACCTTACTGGTTTAAATGAGAATCTATGCTTTTATTTTCATTATAGTGATAGTACCATTTGTGAGAAGCATTGATTTTAGAAAAGTAAGAAAAGGAACAAGAAGACATGTTAGAAGGCTACTGCAGATGTCTGGTTACAAGTTAATGGTGGCTTAGTCTAGGTTGTACATACCATGAATAAAAAGTGATGAAATACATATTTAAAAAGTAGAGTCATGCGTACTGGATGTTAGATAGGTTATAAAAAATGAGGGAAATAAGACAGATAGAGCTAACTCAGATCTGTGGCTCAAGTAAATATGCAATTGACTAGAATGGTGAACACAGGAAGAGGGGTATGTTTGAGTGGGACAGGAGTTCAAAATTTCCATTTTAACTTTGTTAAGTTTAAGGTGGCTAAAACACATCCATGTGAAAATACCACAATGCAGTTGGAAGTACCAGAGCAGTTCTCAGAGTTGAGGTCCCCATAGTTAGAGACAGGAGCTGTGAGAATACTCATGTAGCTGAGATATTTACTGCTCACCAAAAATCTATGTGCTCTCCTGATTTGCCAGCCCTCTTGGATTTAGGTAGGGCCAAGGTGATTAGTTACGCTGAAGGGCTGTAATTGAAAATCGTGTATGTCATTTTCAGACCAAATCATTGAAGAGCCAATGTGTGACCATTTATCTCTTCCTTTGCCCTGCTGACTTAGGTGGCTAAGTTTTCATATGATGCGTTAAAGTAGGATAGACTGTTCACCAGCCTATTTTCCTGAATGACTATTAGGTTGCATAATGTGTATTAGAATCAAACTGAAAACATCAAGAGAATACCTGAATATATGTCTACAGTTCAGAATAGAGGTCCAATCTACAGATATACATTTGGGAATCATAAACATATAAATCTTTTTAAGTGCTGATAAAAGATTCTTTGATCAAACTTGAGGCAACCTCCTAAATTTTCTGGGCCTATCTGGGTACTTCCTTGTAAATCTAGTTTTAGCAAAAACCCTGCTAAGTCAGTTTAACCAGAACCCCCCCCCTCAATATCTTATCACCCTGTTTATCTGCCTTGGTTCCTCATCCTTCACCAACCCTCAGATTATATCTGACCACTCTGGCCTGTCTTCAGCAAGAATCATGAATCCTGTTGGGGAGGGTTAGCCAGAACCCCCCTTATCCCTGAGATTTCCTCTTAGTAATTTTCTATCCACTGACCTCCACCCTGCTCCTAGGCTATAAATTTCCACCTGTCCATACTCTATTCAGAGTTGAGCCCATTCTCTCTCCCCCAAAGTAAAATCTCATTGCAGTGGTCCCTGTACCTATCATAATGGTCCTGAATAAAGTCTGTCCTACCAATTTTAACAAGTGATGTTGAATGGGTTTTTTTCTGTAACAGTATCCAGAATGAATCTGATCAGGAAGTAAATAAAGAAAATAGATGGTGTAAGAACTGAGCCCAGAAACACTGGAAAGAGCCAAGGCAAAGGGGATGCATAATTAAGGAGCCTGAGAAGGAATAGGATTTGAGGTAAGAGAAAAACCAAGAAGGTAGTATTCTAAAAGCTATGCATAGAAAATATTTTAAGGAGAAAGCAGCCTACTACTCTGTATTATTTATCTATCAAGTAAAATTTAAGTCTGTATGGACTATTGCATTTAGGAACATGGAAGAAATTTCTGACTCTGAAACAAAATTTTGGAAGAGAAGTTAGTATATAAAAACTAAGTGTAGGGGATTTTAAAAAGAATGGGAGGAAAGAAATTATGTTCAAAGATTGAAGACAATAACTTTAGAAGATTTTTTTCCCGTAAAATAGAACAAATGGATCATTATGATATTACGATAGGGGAATTTGGAGTTAACAAACATTCTTTTTTTTTTTTTCTTTTTTGGAGACAGAGAAAAAGTGTGTGTGAGTGGAAGAGGAAGCAGAGGGAGGGGAGAGAATCTTAAGCAGGCTCCACGCCCAGCATGGAGCTGAAGTGGGGCTCAATCTCATGACCCTGAAATCACGAACTGAGCTGAAATCAGGAGTCAGATGCTTAACTGACTGACCCATCTAGGCATCCAGCCCCAAAGATTCTTTTTAAGATGGAAGAAATAAGTGCATATTTTTATGCTCATGAAAATGATTTGATAGAGAAAAATTGGATGATATGAGAAACCTGAAGTGATTTCTTTTTCTTTTTTCTTTTTTCTTTTCTTTTTTTTTTTTTTTTTTTGGAGAAATTCTGAAGTGACATTGCTGAGTAGAGAACATGTGACGTTATCCAGTACATAATAGGAGTTCCTCTCTAAGAGAACTATGGAGAGTCCATGTATAGTAACAGGAGAGAAGGCAGATTAGAATGCCACAAATGCAGTTTGGCACAGAGGTATTAGAATTACATTATCTTCTGACAGCTTCTATTTTCTCAGCAACAGAGAAAGTAAGGTCGTCAGCTGAAAATGAAGAAAGGGAAGGAGATACCTGAGAGACAGGGGAGAGGAGAAGCTAGGTATTAGCTATTTTAAGAAGCCAAGAGCATGAGTATTCTAAGAGAATGCAATAGAGTCCAAAAAAGACCATAGAGTAAACTGTCATTTACTTTGACATCACAAGAAAGAAGGAAAGGCATTATCACCATCAGAGCTAGAGATCATCATACCATCTCAATCAGGAAAGAAAGAACAGCGTTGTAATGACAAAGTATCCCCTACATTTTAATTATAACAACAGTTTATATCTAATAGCCTAATCAAAAACATGTGATAAAGGGTTTTTTCCACATATTCCTCCATAGATTAAGTTGACAGATGCTTTTACAATAGAACACATATATTCTTATGCAGATAAAGAAACAGACTATAAAACGACATGCTAGTTCTTAAATGTTTTAGCCTGGACGTGACATATGCCACTTCACTCACAGTCCATAGGCTAGAACTAGTCACATATTTCTGACTAACTGCAAGGGAAAAATGTAGAAGAGCCCAAAGATAATCAATTAGTAATAACTGTCTATGACCCAATGTTGCAGTTGTTTAACATAACAAAATGATGACCTTCTTTTGTACAGAAGTACAACTTAAAGAACACTCAGAGAATTTACATGAATATTTAGTGCATGTGCCAGTAACTGGAAAAGGAGCATCCCATTCCCAACAAAATATGGATCCTCACTGATTTAATAGACATTTTGAAGCCATTCAAAAGCATGTTATTACCACTCTTACCTAAGTGTCCAAGTCTTTTCTGAGTTAAAGTCCTTAAAATATTAGAAATAGGGATTTGAGCTACCTAAGATAATTTCAATAAGGAGAGATGATGTGTAGTATTGTCTGATGGCATCAATTTCAAATACATGGACAGAGAATGAATAGTCAGAAAGTAACAGTGAGTTACCGAGAGAACATCCATTCCCTCCCAAAAACCAGTGGTAGAGAATCAGTGAAAAGAACGAAGCACCCACTCCTGAGAAGTTTACTGGAAGAGGACGCCTTGCTGAAAATCTCTCACCGAAAGCAACTGATGAAAGGATCACTCAGAAATAAGTTGGAGAACATAGAGAATGTTAATAATGACTAAGAGTTACTGAAGGCAGAGCAGAGGGTTATAGGGATCAGATGAGGAGGCACACAGAATCAATGAGGCTTATAGTGAGAAGGAGTATGGAAGACCTGGGAGTCCTGGGGATTTTTGGTGGTGACTTAAACGAAGACGGAGAATCTAACGTGAATACTTTGGGTAAGGCTGTGAGGTGTGGTAGAGGAGGAGAAGTGGGGATTCTTGCCTGAAACGTAGTGCCCACTTTGCAATTTGGCCAATCGTTGAGTGGAGTTATGGTCTTAATTAGAATGGTTGGCATTCAGAGGTTATTCTAGATTATTACAAATGGAGGCTAAAGGTATGTTAGTGACTGTATTCCCCCCACCCCCAAGAAAGTGTAATATTTATTAAGGAGATAGGGCACTTGAGAATAAAGCTTTTAAAAAGAGCCAAAGAAGCCAGCCATGAAAACCAAAACAAAGGATATAGTCAAGTGAGGTAGAGAAAACTAAAACTGTGATGTCACAAAAAGGAATCAGATACCAACAATGTTTAAAGCAAAGAGTGTCAGGATGCCTGGGTGGAGCAGTTGGTTAAGTGTTGGAACTCTTGACTGGCTCAGATCATGATTTCAGGGTCAGGAAATCAAGCCCCAAGTGGGCTCCAGGCTCAACATGGAGTCTGCTTGAGATTCTCTCTCCTTCTTCCTCTGCCCCTCCTGTTTGGGCTCTCTCTCTCTCAAATAAATAAATAAAATCTTAAAAAAAAAAAGTGTGGCAAACTGCTAAAATGATGCTGAGAGAACCTGTGTGTTTGCATTCATATACCTGTTCATTTGGGATTTTTTTGGCTGTGATAGATTCTAAAGTGACTACTGTCCTTACTGGGGAAAGACAGATACTGTTTTTTCATGATTCATTTATTTAGTCATACATTGAAATATATATATTATATATATATAGGTATCTATTAGAGAGAAGGAGAGAGAGAACAAGAGTGAACACACATACTATGCGTTAAGTACTATTAAAGGCTCCAAAAGAAACAGTACAAAATTCCCTGTCCTCATTGATTAACTTCTTATGGTTTTTTTTCACCATGCAGAACACTAATTAAGAAAGATCTGTCTTCCTAAAAATTGTTCTTGGCTAAAATATAGAGAAACAGAAGAAACTCAAAATCAACAACTAATTTGGTTGTTGACACTTATAATCAAGGTAAGAAATCTCATAAAAAATAATTCATAATGAACTTCTGGATTAAATAGTGTCCTAATTAATGACTGTTAGTGCATTTTTTTTACAATTCATATTATCTAGTATTTGGTCTTTATTTCGAATATTGTAAAAATTTGTTTTGAAACACAGTGAATGGCAATGCATTAGAAAGACATGGGGTATTCTTTCAAATTAAAGTGTGGTTGTTATAATAACATAAAACATACTTTTAAAATCTTAATATTAATGGTATTTCAAATTTGATATTTGTAAGATTTACACAGATGCCTCCTGTATAAAATGGCTTTGCTGTCTTCTGTAACAAAGCATGAACAATGAAAAGGATGGGTTTGATACTAGGTTCCATAGCATTATTAACTGTCTATGCTAAACTCTATCTTCTCTATTTATGATAAACAGGAGGAACACTTATAGAAATTGCTAAAATAATCCTACCTCTTTTTCTCTTGGAATGTTTGGCATAATAAAAAAAACTTTGTTATTTTGGGGGTACTTACAAATATATTCATTTGCTTAGAAAATGTCTTTTCCTTATATCTAAGTCATCTAAACTCAGATACGCATTAAATTTTAGGAAAACGTAGATGGAATCTGTTTTAGGTAACATAATTAACAATTATTCCTGAAGTCCACGATTATGGAAGAGAATACTATATAGTGTGATGTTTATCAAAAAAACTATTATAATAGAGATTAGACTTTCACAATTTTGAAAGGCAAATATAAATTGAATTTAAGTCTGTTTGAAGAAGCACTATGCTTTGAGGTTATCCTAAACTTTAGCTACTTTACGTATCAATAACAATAAATAAAAATAACGTGCATACTTACACACAAGAGAACAATGGTAAAGTACAGTCAATGCGATTTTTATTGCAGCCCTACAAGTTATCTACTACAATTGCTTCATAAAGGAGGAACTGATACTTCAAAGATTACATAAATAGCCCTAGACCAGACTTGGACTGAGACCTGGTTTCCTGAATATCAACTCTGTCCTCATTTTGCTGTATGACACTGCGTTGTTTCTTTGGATGTGCTGTTGTTGGGAAGATACAGTATCAAGTTGATTCCAACTTGATTTGAACCTGGAACTTTCATTCTTAATTATTATAGATACCTGTCTCCTAAATCTAAGATTAGAACTTAGACTCCCACACCTGGGATGATATATAATATGAAAACAGGGACTTTAATACTCAATTATTGCTGGCTTTCTCTATAGAAGAACTGGCTCTGGCTGGAGAGGGTGGCCAAGTTTTGAGGACAAGTATCCATAAGACTAACTGAAGACATTGAACCAGCCTGTCTGAGCTTAGATGAGCCTAGGATCAGATCTTTTTCTGGGTATGATGCCATGTAAAGAAAGGGATGATGAGGAAAGTCACTGAAGACTCAAGAAAATGTCACAATTTATTCTGCTCTGGTGTTCAAGAGGATTCCCAACTTCCTGTCCTCTGACATTATTCTGATTCTCAAGACTCTTCCTGCTACACTGACTTTCACTTAAGTATATAACCAAAGCCCCCCCCAAAAAAAGTTTCAAAGCAATGGTACAAGAACAATTTGTACTATGTACTATGTTCTTGTCTTAAATTGTACTACACTTTCAAAAAGAGTCACATGCCTCTATTTTTAGTAAATTGTAAGACATTGAGTCAGATTTTATATATCAGTGTTGGACTTCAACAAAAATCCAGATAGAGAATGTTTTGGAGACCGGTTTCTGAGAATGCTTTTTATCCAGTGTGCTCAGCGATGACAAGAGAAACATGAGAAACATGATGCATTCTAAAGAGAACACACTTTTTTTTTTCTTTTTGTCTCCTGGTTTGGAGGGATAGTAAAGAGGCAAAAATCAAGCAATCAAAATAAAACGCCAAACAGGTCAGCATTTTCTACAATTTAAATATGATAGCCGTTGCTTTCATATTTAGCAACGGTTCACATATTTAGCATGGTTCATATTTAGCATGGTTCACAAATTATACGCAAAGTGTGTTTTTCATTAATTATGTCTTTGCCATCTAAGAAAATTTGGGAGTGATTTTCAGAATATTTCACTAAGTTAAAGCAATATTTGTTAAAAGCAGATTTGTTAGGATGAGTAAGGAGTTTATAGCAGTTAATGTTATGATATAAACTCTAAATTGAAGGGTTTCAAGAAAGAGCTACATTGTATTTGTTGTGTTCTCATCTTTAAGTTTTACTAATATGGAAGATTTTTTTTGATAAAAATAAATTCTCAGAGAATTATCCAATAAAGTAGATGTAACTGAGTTTCCTTTACAATTGACAGATGTCTTGCTCTCTGCCGTGTATATAAGAAATATATAGAAATTTGGGGGGCGCCTGGGTGGCCCAGTCATTAAGCGTCTGCCTTTGGTTCAGGTCATGATCCCAGGGTCCTGGGATCTAGCCCCGCATCAGGCTCCCTGCTCTGCAGGGAAGCCTGCTGCTTCTTCTCTCACTCCCCCTGCTGGTGTTGCCTCTCCCACCGAGTCTCTCTCTCTCTCTCTGTCAAATAAATAAATAAAATCTTAAAAAAAAAAAAAAAAGAAATATATAGAAATTTTTATTTTAGTGCTAAGAAAACAAGCTGGAGAAAACATCAAGGAAACTTTCTAACCTTCTGTGTGTGTTTTTTCAAAGACTGATTTTATTTATTCATTAATTCATTCAGAGAGAGAGAGAGAGAGTGCTCGAGATCACAACCTCAGCCAAAATCAAGGGTCCAGGGCTTAACCAACTGAGCCACCCAGGGACCCAAGCAGGTTATATTTTCTAAATATGGCTCCAACTTTTCCCAACTTACCAGCTCTTTTATCAAAAACAACAATCTGTTACCCCTTCCCTTGAATACTGGGGTGCCTTTGTGGCTGCCTCAACTAGTAGAATAATGTGGGGGAATAAGGCTATGTGGCTCCAAGCCCCAACAACCTTCTGCCTGTAAAAACATGAGACTCAAAGCAAGAACACTGAATAAGCCCAACTGCCAGAAATCATGATCGAAATCCAAGTTTGCTATAGCTTTAAGTCAGTTTTGAAGTGGTTTGTTATATAGAAATAGATACCTGTGGCAACCTTTGTAACTTTATCCCAACTGTAAACAAACACCCAGAATTTATAAAAGTCATCGCATTTCAAAATCTCCTGATGTGCAAGTTCAAAAATACAGCTTTCTGGGCATTTATTTTTACTCACTTTTCAGATATGGCCAGAGAACTGTATTTAACATTTTTTATTGTGGTAAAATGTACATAACATAAAATTTATCATTTTAACCATTTTGAAGCACACAGAGGCATTAAAGACATTGACAATGTTGTATAACCACCACCACTACCTAGTTGAGTAATTCATCGGCCTACAGGGAAAGCCCAAACCCAGTAAGCAGTCACTCCCCATCCTCCTCACCCCTAACCCTGGCAACCACTGCCCCTATGGATTTGTGAATTCTGGATATTTCATATGAATAAAATTACATTTTTAAGTAGCTTACCAAGCGCTTTTAATAAAGGCCAGAACTTGTTAGCTGATGGCTATTTTAGGAACAGTGTACTACTATTAACAATGATAAAATTCCTTCCAGGCTAACACATATCTACTTTAGTGTTCTGTTCCCAAAGCAATAGTTTGGTTTCTATCCCAGGCTTAAGTGCTTGTTTTCCCTTCTAGTGGGTGCCATAAAATAATGAGTTTAAGTTCTATAATCTTGCTCAGAATGAACATAAAATTCTTCAGTTTGTAGTTTGCACAATCTAACTTCTTTCTCATTTTGACCATCACAACAGACCGTAAGAGTGAATTAGGGTTTAATTCCAGACCGACCACTGATTTCCACGCTTCATCAGAATCCGACTCTGGTTCAAAGAATCACAAATTACTTGGCTACACTGATTGTGTCTGGCCAGATACCTGGGCTCTAGGAACTCCATGAATCTCATTGTCTCCAAAATATTTCGGTCTCTTCTATGTTCTATTTTACGAATAAAAAAAAAATAAACTTTGATGATTCTTTTTAAAAAGTTATTTTTATCACACTTCAATGTGTGACATATAACTTACTTTTTGACCTTGACCTTCTCTTTTTTTATGTTATTTTAAGTTTCAACACATGAGACTTTTTCCTCATACTTTTCTATGTATTCCATGCATTTATTCCCAATAACAATATGTGTTTTAAAGAGAACTTTTTGGTTTTGTTTAAATGGAAATTAAAAAAAAAACCCAAACATGTCATAAATGCTTTGTTACCATTATGCTTATGAAGTTTCTCATATATCTATATATAATTTTAAGTTCCTAAAACTCAAGGGCTTTAGTTTGGATAAAAAGTTTTTTGTAGTCCAATTTTCTTAAAATGTTTAGAGTGTTGGGGTGCCTGAGTGGCTCAGTGGGTGAAGCCTCTGCCTTCGGCTCAGGTCATGATCTCAGGGTCCTGGGATCAAGCCCCACATTGGGCTCTCTGCTCAGCAGGGAGTCTGCTTCCTCCTCTCTCTCTGCCTGCCTCTCTGCCTACTTGTGATCTCTCTGTCACATAAATAAATAAATGGTCTTAGGGAATTCTGAAAGTAAAATAGTCTCATTATTAGTTGGTAATTAACATAGTGACTGCCAGGGGAGAACTGTCCAACTTGTGTCATATTCCCACAGTAAGTCCATAAAATACAATATTCTTCAGAATATACAGTTTGTCTACCTGCATTCATCCTACAAGGTATACTGACTTCTTGCTGTGGGCCTGGACCCAAAGGGAATTCACAATAAAGGATGGTTCTTGTCCTCATAAAAGCCACTCAAAATGAGTACACCCACTCAGAGTTATTAAAAAACACACTGACTAATTTCTGGATTATGCTAAACTTGATTGGGAGGGTAGAGTCCTCTGCCAAATCTTTCTTTTAGCCACAAAACTATACCATCAGGTAAAACCTAAATGGAAGTCCAACATATAAAAGAGAATAAAAGACAAAAGCATACATTCCCTGGTCAAATGGGGAGTAGTGTTCACAGAGCATTGGCCTCCTGCAAAACATACATTCACACACACACACACACACACACACACACACACACACACACACATTCTCTCTCCCTCTCTCTCTCTCTCCCCCACCCCTAGAGCTTCACAGAGCAGTTCCAAAACCACTGTACTTGATGAACTGATGGACAGAAAGAAGGAGGAACAGATAGATAAAAATATGGTAAAGCAAGCATAATAGGATGTTAATGACAGACTCCAGACTTGGATATATAGGGAGCTCACTGTAAAATTTTTTCAGTTTTTCTGTATGTTTAATGTTTTTAGAATATAATATTGGGGGAATAAAATCTGTCCTTGCTTCCTATATTTTGAGGCTCTGTGATTAGTTATGTAAACATTTATTATTATTCTATGTCTTTAATTAAGCCCTTTATCATTATGAAATGTCCTTTTTTTTGTAAACCTTCTTGTCTTGAAGTTTGATTAATTAAGCTACATTGACTTTCTAAAAATTAATGTTTGCATGGTATATATATACTTCATTCTTTTTACTTTCGACTCTTTGTGTCTTCATATTTAAAGTACATGTGTTGGGTGCCTGGGTGGCTAAGTGGGGTAAGCCTCTGCCTTCAGCTCAGATCATGATCTCAGAGTCCTGGGATCGAGGCCCACATCGGGCTCCATGCTCAGCAGGGAGCCTACCTCCTTCTCTCTCTCTGCCTGCCTCTCTGCCTACTTGTGATCTCTCTCTCTGTTGAATAAATAAATAAAATATTTTAAAAATAAATAAATAATAAAAAATTAAAGTGTTTTAAATTTAGTTTTAGTTTTTTTTTTAATTTGGCTTTTAATAAAAGCCTTACTCAACCCCACCCTGAACTTAATCTTTTAAATAAGTAAATGTAGTAGTCTGCATCATGGGTCCCAAATATTTCCTAATCCCTGGAACCTGTGACTAGGTTATTTTAAGTGGCAAAGGGACTTTCAAGATATAAAATAGAGAAATTATCCTGGATTATTTGGATGGGTCCTGTGATGTAATCACAAAGGTCCTCATGAGAAGGAGCAAGAGGGTCAGAGTAAGAAAGAGAAATTGGAAAATGCTAGGCTTCTGGCTTTCAAGATGGAGGATGGGTCTATCAGCCAAGGAATGTAGGCATCCTCCAAATGTGAGAAAAGAAAAGGAAACAGGATTTCCCTCTGGAGCCTCCAGAAGGGCCACACATTTGCTAACCCCTTGATTGTAGCCCAGTGATACCGAATTAAGAGTTCTGACTCCCAGAAGTATAAGATGATAAACCTGTATTGTTTTAACCTACTAAGTTTGTGGTAATTTGTTACAGCAGTAATAGGAAACTTATACATTAAAAGAAAGATAGTGATATTCTCTGATCATTCTTGGTAATTCTCCCAAAAATATGTGCCATCACTGACAGAAATAATAATTTTATCACTTTGAAACTTAAAAAAAATATTCTTCAGAATGGATATTTTGGAGATATCTTTAATCAAATATGCTAGTGATTGGCTCTCTTCCACAAATAACTGTTGGCAAATCTAAGAAATCACTATATCACTGATTGATATTTTCCACCTGAAGTCCAACTCCTAAGCAGATATCTGTCATTCAAATATACAGATTTGTACTTCTTACAGATTAAAAGCTCATTTTTAGAGGATTATAGGTAATTAGGATATTATTAATATTAAAAAGAGAATCAATTGTAATTTTTTAAATAATATGACTAGAGTTGCATCTTCTGTGGCTAATAATTATAACATATGGATCACTGAGGTCATTTGTCCAAATGAATATGAGAGAATAGATGTACAATAGAGGAATATTCCATTATACTACATAAATACTGTTTATAAGATTATTTCACATATTAACTTCTATGGGCTCTTACAGCAAGTAAGTTTATAGGATTGCTATGGTCTGTTAGTGCCCTACCAAAATTCATGTTGAGTCCTAAACCCCAGTGTGACAGTGTTTGGAGGTGAGGCCTTGGGGAGATGATTAGGTCATGGAGGTGGAGCCATCATAAATAGGATTAATGCCCCTGTAATGGAGCCTGAGAGAACTTCTTTGTCCCTTCAGGCACCTGAAGTTGCAATGAAAGACAGCCCTAGGAAGCAGATTCTCACCAGACATCTAACCAGCCAAGGCCTAGATCTTGAACTGAAACTGTGAGAAATAAATTAAACTAAAATTACACTATTGGGACTACACCAAAATAAAAAGCTTCTGCACAGTGAAGGAAACTATCAACAAAACCAAAAGACAACCTACAGAATAGGAGGATATCTGCAAATGACAGATCTGATAAAGGGTAATATCCAAACTATTCAAACTATTCAAAGAACGTATACAACTCAGTACCAAAACCCCCCAAATAACTCAATTAAAGGGCAGAAGAACTGAATAAACATTTTTCCAAAGAAGACATACAGATGGCCAAAAGACACATGAAAAGATGCTCAACATTGCTAATCATCAGGGAAATGCAAATTTTAAAAACCACAATGAGATATTACCTTACACCTGTGATACACCTTACACCAGCTAAGATCAAAAACACAGGGAACAACAGGTGTCGAGAAGGATATAGAGAAAAAGGAATCCTCATTCACCATTGGTGGGAATGCACACTGATACAGCCACTGTGGAAAACAGTATGGAATTTCCTCAAAAAGCTAAAAATAGAATTAACATATGATCCACTAACTTAATTACTGGCTATTTGCCCAAAGAAAATGAAATTCAATTCAATTCAATTCAAAAAGACATACACATCTCTATGTTTATGGCAGCATTATTTACAATAGCCAAAATACAGTAGCAACTCAAGTGTCCATCGATAGAGAAATGGAGAGAAAAGATGTGGGGGTGTGTGTATAATGAGTTACTACTCAACCACTAAAAAAAAAAATTTTTACCATGTACAACAACCTAAAAATGTATAATGCTAAGTGAAATAAATCAGCTAAAGACAAATACCATATTATTTTACTTGAGTGGAATTTAAGAAACATAGCAATGGAAAAGAAAGAAAAATAAAGAAAAGGGAAGGGAAGGGAGAAAGAGAGAGAAAGGAAGAAAGGGAGGCAGGGAGGGAGGAAGGGAGGAAGGAAGGAAAGGAAAGGAAGAAAAATACTCTTAAATATAGAGAACAAACCAATAGCTGCCAGATGGGAGGTCTGTGGGGGTATGGGGGAGATATATCCAGGGACTTAAGAGTACACTTATCTTGATGAACACTGAGAAATGTACAGAACTGTTGAATCTATCAAAAAACAACCCATTTGTTGTTGTTTGTAAGCTATCCCTTTTTACGGTTTTCTGTTATAGCAACCAAATGGACTAAAGCAAGAATATGAAACTCTTATTTTACAGAAAAACAGAATTAAAATTGAAAAGAGAAAGGAACTAATATTTTGCACTTACATAGTGGGTCATGGGGCAAAGAATTAAGAATTAGGATTCCTGGGGCGCCTGGGTGGCTCAGTTGGTGAAGCATCTGCCTTCGGCTCAGGTCATGATCCCAGGGTCCTAGGATTGAGTCCCTCATTGGGCTCCCTGCTCAGCAGAGAGCCTGCTTCTCCCTCTCCTTCTGGCTGCCGCTCTGCCTACTTGTGCTCTCTGTCTCCCTGTCAAATAAATAAATCTTTTAAAAAAGAGAGAGAGAATTAGGATTCCTAGAGCCATAAAATAGATAGTTCTACCTCTTTTCTTCCATGCCTGCATTAAATGGTGTTTTTCAAAGATGAAAAAAGACACAATCACTATTTTTAGATAATATACAGTTTAGTTTGGAAAATCTGTTTTTAATTTTATCAGAACCAAATCACTTCTACTTTATTTGGAATGATGGTGAATTAAAATTCAAAATGGAAGTTTTGCAACTTTTGAGCACTAACTCCTACATGTTAACACTGTTTGGTTACTTATTACAAGATAATAAAAAAGTATAACAAATATGGAGACACCATTAATCATTAATAACAAATGTGCTCCTTAGTATTACTCTGAAGTTATGATTGCAAGGATTTTCTCAACCATCATGTGGGAAGAGATAACAAAGAAGATCAGATATTATTTTCATTTATGATGGTGATATCAAGGCTTCAAATAGCATAGAATTTGAAGAGTAAAAATATTTATTGATGACACACATAGTAAAAAAGACCACAGTCTTAGAAATCCAACTGGTCTGGTATCTTAGTTTCTTCACCAGCTAAATAATTTTGAGCAAGTTGCTTGATCTCAGCCTCAATTTCCTCATTAAGAAATAGTTAGAAAAATAATACTTCTACTATAGGTGATCATGAGGTTAAATGTACAGGTTCAAGTACACATTACGTGCTCAATAAAAGTTACTAGAATGTGACACATGCCTGACTCTGGCAATATACCTGCATTATCTTAACAAATCTATATTAAATGTATAACTATTTCTAATTTAGAGGTGAAAAAAATTTTGTAACCCTCTACGGTTAACCCCAGCATATTCTCTAGGATAATTTAAGGAAGAAATCTTTTACTCTAAGAGTTAGCAATAGGTATAGAAGTCCTGTTCAAATCGAACTTGGGAAGAAATATGAACATGGAGCACAAGACGGCAGTCCTCAATAAAAGGCCAGTACTTATCCTTTTGCCCTTGAGGAAACATGGGAAGAAGGCCTCCTGCATGTTGGAAACACTTCTGAGAAGGTGAATACATCATGGGTTTTAAAAAAATTCAGAACCAGTTTTGTAGCCATCATAAAATTGTCACTTTAGGGTCTCTTTTGTGGCAATGTCACCCTCATTTTCTTCCTGAAATAGGGCCTCTTTATGGCAGAAAAATAGGAATTCATTTCTTCATTTCTAAGATGAGAATGCAGAATAAACAAGATAATCTCTGACATCTCTATTTTTAAATTCTTTAACTTCTTGTCAAGTTCTCAAGTCACTGATTTCTTTTATCCTTTAAATAGGTTTTATTTTTAGTAGCAATGTGTTGTACTTTATTTTCTTTTGAAATAAGCTGACAAAGTAGGATTCCCAAAATTTTGTCACTCTAACCTTAAAGATAATACTTTATTTTTTAGTATAGTTTTATATTTACAAAAAAAAAATGACTAGTACTGTGTTCCTTATCTATTTCCCACCTGGATCCCACTTGAATGCAGTTTCTTCTATTATTACCATCTTTCATTGGTATAATTCACTTGTTATAATTAATACTAATGTCTCAACATTGATTCATTAACTGAAGTCCCTAGTTTACATTAATGCTCACTTTTGTGAACAGTTCTGTTTTGACAGATGCAATATTACATTATCATTCAGAATAGTTCATCATTGTAAAGATCCTCAATTCTTTACTAATCCAGTGCTTTCTCCTCTCCCAAGCCCATATCACTGATCTTTTATTGTCTATATAGTCTTAACAATATTGAGTCTCTTAGTATCATTCCACTTTGCACACCTATTTAATTTTTTCACTGGCATGTTGCCTTATTTCTGATGCTGAAGAGGAAAGTATCTAGTTTTAACACACTTTCTATAAAATTAATTACAGATTATTTGTAGATGTTCTTTATGAAGTTAGGAAGTCACCCCCTATTTCTAATTTGCTGAGATTTTTATGATGAATGAATGTTGGAGTTCTGTCAATTTTACTTTCCCTAAATTTATTAAGGTAATAATATGATATTTCTTCTTTAACCTGTTCATATGGTAAAATACATTAATTGAATTTTGAACATTGAATCACCCTTGCATACATGGAATAAATCCATGTTTTTAAACATTTTTGGGTTTAATACTTTTTAAACATTTTTGGGTTTGATTTGCTAATGTTTTATGAAGGATTTTTACATTTATATTTATGAGATAGATCAGTCTGTAGTTTTTTCTTTCCTATAATGCTTTTATCTTATTTTGGTATTACTGTAATCCTGGCCACATAGAATGAGTTAGGAAGTATTTTCTATGCTTCTATTTACTGGAAGAGATTGTAGAGGATGGGAATAATTTCATCCTCAAATATTTGGTAGAATTTACCAGTGAAACCATCTGGGAATGATGCTTTGCTTTATTTTTTTTGGAAGGTTTCACTGTCAATTTTATTAATTTCTACCAATTTCAGAACTGCCAGGGAAGATGGCAGAGTAGGAGGAGCCTATGTTCATCTCACCCTGTGGATACACCTACATAACACCCACATCGGTGTGAATGAGCCAGAAAATGACCCAAAGACTGGCAGAACAGATCCTCCACAGCTAAATGTAGAGAAGAGACCACACCAAAAAGGGTAAGAAGGACAGAAACACGGCTGGGAGCAAAACTGACCAGTGGGACTATCCCCAGGAGGGACAGCAGAGGATCAGACTCCACATTGGGTGCCCCAAGCACAGAACACTCATACCGGGAAGACTAATCCCCATTACATTTTGAATTGAATATCAGAGGGGGGTTACTTTGGCAAGTTCTTACAATTAGTCAGGCTTAAGGCCAAGAACTTTAAAAATCAGCAGGCACTAATCTGGGACAGCCAGAGGGCAATAGGCAACTGAGTTCACACCCTCGAAGAGGCAGCATAACTGTCCAGATACAGCATAGAAACAGCAGTTTGAAAAATGCAGGGTATATACCAGAGGAGGATTTGTTTACTAGTCTCAGGCTTATGATGGAGGGGCAGGGACCTTTGGGAGGCTTCTCCAAGAACAAAAGAACTGGCAGGCACTATTTCCCACCCTGCCACCCAGCCTAAATATATAGACACATGTGGGAACCACTGGTGCACAAACACTGTCCATCTAACTTGCTAAATGTGGAATGCCCCCCTCCCCCACCAATTCACATGTGGATCCAGCCAGCCTGGGCTGCAGTCCATCCTGAGCAGTGCTGCAAGTGTGGTAATATGTGAGAACCCCTGACAGGGTCCAGCCCCACCCCAACGTGACTCCTGCCCCAGGGAGATGGGACTGTCCAACTATGGTCCTAGCAGTGAACCGAGGGCAGACACAGGTCTGACTATAGGTCCAACCCACCAATGAAAGCTTCTCAAGGGCCAACACACAGAGAGCACCCTGTAGTTCAGTGTTACCACAGCGCTGGCAAACATCTGATCTGACCCAACTCAAGCTCATGACTCCCCCAAACTAGCCCACTAACAATGCAGGCACCAAACTCTGCCCATAAATGGCAGAGAGCTATTTCAGACAATTGGATTGCAGACAAACATGGCTCAACCACAACACACCTCCAAGACACTCCTGAAGCACCAGTTTCTGGCAAACAGGGGACATTTCACTGCAGGGCACTACAGAACCTCTTCTTCTTACAGCTACTACTTCCAAGAATACGGGATATAGCTGACATTCCTGACATATAGAAACAGACACAGAAAGTAAGACAACATCAGGAAGACTGTCCCAAATCAAAGAGCAGGATAAAATCACAGCAAGAGAGCTAAACAAAACAGAATAAGTAATAGGCCTAATACAGATTTTAAAGTTATGTTCATAAAGATCCTGGACTTGAGAACAGAGTGGAAGACCTCAGTGAGACCCTCAACAAAGAGATAGAAAACATAAAAAGAAGCAGAGATGAAGAACGCAATGACTACAACTAAAAAATACAGTAAAGGGAATAAATACATCATATTAAAGGAAGCAGAATAACAGATCAGCAACCAAGAGGACAGAGTAATGGAAAGCAATCAAGATGAACAGGAAACAAAAAGAATGAAAAATGAGATTTGGTTCAGAGAACTCAGCGACACCATCAAGCGTAATACCATCCCTGTTTTAGGGATCCCAGGAAGAGAAATCAGAAAAGAAGGTGGAAAATTTATTTGAAGAAATAATAGCTGAAAACTTCCCCAAACTTGGGAAGGAACCAGAAATCCAAATCCAGGAGCCACAGAAAGCCCCCAACAAAAAAATCAACCCAAGGAAGTCCACACCTTTATTAAGACACAAATTAATAAAAAGGACAAAAAATAGTGATAAACAATTATAAAAGCAGGAAGAGAAAAGAAAACAGTTATATACAAGGGAAACACCAAAACTCTATCAGCTGATATTTCAGCAGAAAATTTCAGGCCAAAAGAGAATGGCATGATATAGTCCACATCCTGAAAGAAAAAAAAAAATACTGCAAGCAAGAATATTCTATTCAGCAAAGCTATCATACAGAAGAAAGGGAGAGATAGAGTTTCCCAAACAATCAAAAGTTAAAGGAATAAAATTCATAGATGAAAGCACTGGTAGCAACTTTTCTGACATGGGAGTAGCAACTTTTTCTAGATATGTCTCCTGAGGCAAGGAAACAAATGCAAAAATAAACTATTGGGACTATATCCAAAAAAACAAAAAACAAAACAAAAAACCTTCTACAAGCAAAGGAAACAACTGACAAAAGATAACCTACTAAATGGGAGAAGATATTTGCAAATGACATATCCAAAATATATAAAGAACTTATACAACACTGAAAAACCAAATATTCCAATTAAAAATGGGCAGAAAACATGAACAGACATAGCTCCAAAGCAGACATACAGATGACCAGTAGAAACACGCAGAGATGCTCAACATCACTGATCATCAGGGAAATGAAAATTAAAACCACAGTGAGATATCACCTCACACCTGTCTAATGGCTGAAATAAAATACACAAGAAACAACAAGTTTTGGTGAGAATAGGAGGCTATGGAGGAAAATGACCTCCCTCCACCCAGACCGCATGGTGGGAATGCAATCTGGTACAGCCACTGTGGAAAACAGTATGGAGTTTCTTCAAAATAATTGAAAATAGAATAACCACATAATCTAGTAATTCCACTACTGCATATTTACCCAAATAATACAAAAACACTAATTTGAAAAGATATATGCACCATTATGTTTATTGCAGCATTATTTACAATAGCCAAAATATGGAAGCAACCCAAGTGTCTATCTATAGATGAATAAAGATGTGGTGTGTGTGTGTATATAATGGAATATTGGTCATAAAAAAAGCATAAGATCTTGTCATTTGCAACAAGGGTGGATCCTGTATAGAAGGTATAATGCTAAGTGACATAAGCCCATCAGAGACAAGTAGCATATCATTTTACTTATAAGTGGAATTTAAGAAATAAAAGAGATGAACACACACAAAAAAGAGACAAACAATAAAACAGACTATTAAATATAGAGAACAACCTGGCACTTTCCAGAAAGGAGGTGGGTGAGGAGATGTGTGAAAAAGGTGAAGGGGAATAAGACATCTATCATAATAAGCACTGAATAATGCATAGAAGTGCATAATCACTATATTTTATACCTGAACCTAATACAACACAGTATGTTAATCATACTGAAAATTTTTAAAATTCTATGAATTTCACTATTAGAGAAATGCCTATTTTTATATCTCCTTATGTATGGTAATTTGTATCTTGAAAGGAATTTATCTATTATCTAGGTTATTAAATTTGTGGACAGAGTGTTACTGATTTTTCCAAAGAACCAGCTTTTTGTGTCACTGATTTCCTCTCCTGGTTTCTTATTTTCAATTTCATTGACTTCTGCTCTAATTATATGTATTTTCTTCTCCTTGTGTTAAAATTATATTGCCCTTCCTTCTCTAGTTCCCTTGGATGGAAGCTTAGATTATTTTTAGATGTTTCTTCTTTTTTCATAAATGCATGCAATGCTATAAATTTCCTTCTATCTCACAACTTTTAGTAAGTTCTATTTTTGTTTTCATTTAGTTCAAAATATTTTTAAATTTTGTCTTGAGAGGACTTCTTCGACACATGTCATATTTAGATGTGTGCTGCTTAGTCTCCAAGTACTTTGGAATTTTCCAAATATATCTCCGTTATTGAATTTTAGTTTAAGGAGTTTAAATTCAAATTTTAAGAATTTCGTTTTGTTGTGGTCTGAGTGTATATACCCTGAATTATTTCTCTTTTAAATTTTTATGTGTTTTATGGCCCAGAACATATTCTGTCTTTTTGAATCTTCCATGTGAACTTAGGGAAATTGTAATTCTGCTATTGTTCAGTGAAATAGTCTATAAATATCAATTAGCTCCAATTGATTGATTGGGCTGTTCTATTCAGCTATGTCCTTACTACATTTCTACCTACTGGATCTGTTCAGGTTGAAAAGGGAAGTGTTGAAATCTCCAAATACAACTATGGATTCGTCTATTTCTTCTTGCGGTTCTATCAGTTTTCACCTCCTGTATGTTGATTCTCTGCTATTGGGCATATACACATTACTGTACATTGTTGAATTGACCCCCCCCCTTTTTTTTTAGAATATCCAATATTTACACATTTAACTTCACACACAATAGGCTCTGAACAGCATGAATTGATCCCTTTTGTCATTATGTGATGCTCCTCCCTATTCCTGATAATTTTCTGTGCCTTAAAGTATGCTTTGTTGTAAATTAATATGGTTACTCCAGCTTTCTCTTGATTAGTGTTATCATGGTGCATTCTCTATCCATTTACTTTTAATTTATCAGTGTCTTTATATATATGGTTTCTTCTGGACAGCATATAGTTGGGTCTTTTTTAAAACTTCCCTTCTGGGCACCTGGGTGGCTCAGTGGGTTAATGCCTCTGCTTTCGGCTCAGGTCATGATCTCAGCGTCCTGGGATCGAGGCCCGCATCGGGCTCTCTGCTCAGCAGGGAGCCTGCTTCCTCCTCTCCCTGTCTCTCTGCCTGCCTCTCTGCCTACTTGTAATCTCTCTCTCTGTGTCAAATAAATAAATAAAATCTTTTAAAAAAATAAAAAATTAAAAAAATAAAACTTCCCTTCTGTTTTCTGCCTTCTGATTTCAATTGAGCATTCATTCGATTTTATTTTCTCTTTTCTCCTGCATATAAATTGTCCTTTATTTTTATTTTTTTAAAGATTTTATTTATTTATTTGAGAGAGACAGAGAGTGAGAGAGAGCATGAGAGAAGAGAATGTCAGAGGGAGAAACAGACTCCCCATAGAGCTGGGAGCCTGATGCAGGACTCGATCCCGGGACTCCAGGATCATGACCTGAGCCGAAGGCAGTTGCTTAACCAACTGAGCCACCCAGGCGCCCATAAATTGTCCTTTAAAAAAAAAAATTAGCGGTTACTTCAGTTTGTAATATACATTTACAACTAAACTAAGTCCACTTTCACATAACACTGTATTATTTCATGGGTAGTATATTTAACTCAGAAAAGAATATTCCTAATTCTTTCATCTCGTTCCATACATTTCCACAATTCATTTCACTTATCCATATGCAGTAATTACCTAATGCATTGTTGCTATGATTGAACAAATTATCTATCAGATTAAGAATATGAAAAATAATGTATTTTTTCATTACTCTCTATTGTGCTTCCTTTATGTTGATATGAGTTCTGACACACTTGAACTGTTTCCTGTCCTCTAAATTGTAGGAGGGGGTTAAAAGAGATCATCTCTTACCACTCTACCGGCTCTTAAATTTTTCGATCACTGGTTAAGTGCTCATGTCAGTGATTCTTTCATTGTTAAATACATTTTACTCTTTTAATAGCAGTGTTTTGTTTTTATTTTCCTTTTACATGAAGCCTGTAAAATATGATTCCAAAATTTGTTTCCTCTAAACTTATTAAATTCACAGCCAATTTCTCTTTAACTTTTCATGATTATATATGATGACAGCATAATAAAACTTCTAAAACAAATTAAATACTCCAAAATTTGCATGGTGCTTTCTCTTCTTGATCAGATTACTGTATAGAATAATTGCCTTTTTTAAAAAATCCATGCATTTCTTTTATAACTGGAAATCTAAATATCAGAATCCTATGAATATGTCTGCATAAATGGTTGATTATTTTTTTAAATGCTAAGTCAGGTCATGCTACATTAAGAAATCAATTTAAGAAAAATCTGGTTGATTATGGCATTCTTTAATCTCCCACTATTAAAGCTGTCCCTTTTTCTCTACTTAAGCTGACTCTTTTCCAATGATTAATTGTCAACCTGGGATTTTTCAGGGTGTTTGTGCACTGATATGGCTCAGCAGGAATGCCTAAACAGAACATTAACATGAGCAGTGGTGTGGGAAAATTAAAGATTAAAAGTTGCATTTCATTTTCTAATCACTGGGAGGGCAATTTGCCCCTGGGATGCTTCCCCTAGCAGGTTGCAAACCCCAAAACTATAAAAGATAGGAATGCTTTGATTTGACTTAGAATTGAACTTTTACCTTAAGATGGAAATTTTTAATATGCACAGGTGTACTGAACTATGATATTGATTTGTTTTGGTTTTATGTCTTGAAGTGGCAGGATATTATAAAAACAAATGAGATAACTATTTTAAAAATTCTTAGAAAAACTATAGAGGAAATACTTTTTCTCCTTTATTGCCTGCTAAGATCATAAACATCACACAAGTCATCTCTACCATCATCTTTTCTGTGAAATATTTTTAACTCCTCCTGTGGGTTAATTAATGATTGTATTTTCACAGTTTCTATTCCATTTGTGCACACCTCCTTATATATATCATTATATTTTAATAAGCATGTTGGTTTTGCCCACTTCAGTATATCCCTAGCAAATTAACTGCTCTGCAAAAAATGACAGCTGGAATAATTAACATTTTTTTGTTTTGGGGGGTTTTTCTTTGACCTAGGCTTCGCATGTATCATACTTATCCTCATAACAGCCTTTTAGAAGTTTAGAGAGGCTGTCACATTAAACATCATTGCAGCAATTATTCAATAATAATGCAAGTTGGGATTTAAGTCCAACTAGATCTGTCTTATTTCAAAGGCTGATTTTTCCCCAACATAGCATATGGCCATACTCCTAAATGACAACATAAGAGTTGCTAATTTTTCAGATTATTTATTTATTTATTGCAAGAGAGAAAGAGAACACGAGCAGGGAGAGGGGTTGAGGGAGAAGCAGAGGGAGTTCAATGCAGGACTCCATCCCAGAACCCTGGGATCATGACCTGAACCTAAGGCAGACACTTAACTGACTGAGCCACCCAGGCATCCCAGAGTTACTAATTTTTAAACACACAACAGCAAGTAAATAATAGTGTTGGAATTTTAGTTTAATGCTATGCAGTTTTGAAGCCCTACCATGAAAAATATTTGAATAACAAAACAAGCAAAATGGTGTGTTTGTGAGCATAATTCTGGCTGCTGTCACAACCACCAAACACAATAGCTATCAAGTGGTTTCATTGCTAACTCATATAAATAGTCCACAAACTTCCCAAACTGATATTTTTCATGAGGCACAGGCAGAGGATTATGCTCTGTAGAGTCATTTGGGGTCTCGGGCTAATGCAGTCTGTGTCACCTACAATATGGCCCAACTTCCTAGCTCTTTTCAGGTCACCAGCTACCCAGCTAGCAGAAAGGGAAGAAGTTGGGATATCACACATGGAAGCTTTTTAGAGGCAAGATCCAGTGTGGGACACACACAACTTCCATTCTTTTCCACTTGCAAGAACTCCCTAAAATGACCATGACTGTCTGTGTAGGAGGCTGAAAAATATAGTCTACATGCCAGAAATATGAATACCTAGCCAGTTCAACAGCAGGCTGATCTCCTACTACCAGTATCGATTTCCCCACTGGGAAAATTCTAATCTCTCCAAAAGAGCAACCAGTGCTTCTACTCAATTACTGTGTCTGACTCAGTTTTTGCATTTGATCCCTTAAGGAACATGCTTTTCCAGTTGTAACCTTAAATCAGTGAAATACAAGCAACCAAAATCATTATCAACAAACTAGTAGTAGTAAGTCCTTAAATTAGATATATGCAAGTGTCCTATCCACTAAGTGATAAGTGGTAGTCTTTGCCCACATTTGTTTCAGATAAATTTCTGATAAACTTAACTGTAACAGTTTCTTATCTGTCTCTAAATGAGAATCAAAATTTTTGTTGGTTGGTGGAACTTGGAGGAAACCAAGTAATAAAAAAAACAATTTTGTAAAAGTAACAGAATCTACAAGATAGAGAATACAGATTTTAGCATTCAAAATTTAGTTATGCGTATCTGTTCCTTGCCCAGGGTGTAGATGAAAAGCAGAGACATTATCCCAATTTAACACATGGATATTGTAGAGATCTAAAATATGTAAATGCAAAATATGAAGGAAATGCGTAGTGTTTGAATTAATATTAAAGGTACAAGGATGGCATAATTTACTTTTTTATTCAGCAAAGCATGTAACCAATGCCATCACAATTCTAGTTTCCAAGAACAAGATTTGCTGAGCATGTTCTTTTCTTTTTGAAGCATTTGTATCAGATGCATAAAACTGCAAACCACCTGAAATTTTATGAGCATTATTTGTTATGTCACACCACAGTTTAAGTGTAACATATTCTAAGGCCAGCAGAATACTTCATAAACACAAGGAAAGATGTGCTTGGAAGACAATTCACAACTGACATGAGGGTACTCGTGAGTGAGAGAGCTGGCATTAAGAATGTTTTCAGAGACGCTGAGCAACAAGATAAATGATTGTTATGGAGCAGGTTTCATATAAGGTCAGAAAAGGATTGAGTCCGATTATCTCTCTGTGAGGGGAAGTCTTAACAATTAAGATTAGTTATTTTAACTTGTTTGTCTAGACAGCTTCAGAAAACACATTTACCTCATGTTTTTAATATCCATTGATAGATATTTATAACCACTGAGGAATAAATCAACCTTAAAATGGAGATGAGAATATGTTAATATTAACTACTGTTTATCAAGTCCTGTACTAGAATCATTTCATACATTTTCTATGTAAGCCTCAGAGTAAATACAATTGCTATTATTATATTAAATCTAATAATTATATTAGAGACCTGAAGATCCACGTTTTGCGGGACCTAAAGTTTGTACAATTTATGTGGCTAAGCATTTTGTAATTTTTTCTCATCTTGTATACAGGAAAGATCTCATACAAATGACAGGCAGTGAAGCTTAAACTTCTATAGCTTTGTGGTAAAACTACTTCTGCCCACACTAGACATAAGAAAACTAAGTCTTAGAAAAGTCAAGTAAGTTTTATAATAATAAGTGGTAAAGCCGACATTCAAACCCATGTACTTCTGAACCTATAGACCATGCTCTTTTAATTCAAAGTGTGGATTGAAAATTGACCTAAAAAGATGGGGAGTGGGTACCAATCCTGGTAGATCAAAGGAGACACTGCCTCATTTGCCATTCCTTTAGGCACTGGACCCAAATATCCTGCTCGGTTTGTGCACAACCTAGAGCAGTCGATTTGTATTTTACTGGGAAAATGATGGCATTATGTAATCATTACCTCTGTACCTTTCTTTCTCCTCCCCTCAACTAACAGTTCATCAAAGAAAGTTATTACATCTAATTGATTTTTCTATCTCCAGTGCTTTGGACAATGCTTGAAATGCAGCAGGTTCTCAATGACTATCTGCAATGTATTTGAATATATAATAGAAACCCTTTCATACTCAATAGATGATAATTTTTATGAATACGGATCTATAAAAATAGTACATACTTATGATCTAAAACAAGTGCTGATTCATACATGTGTAAATTAACATTACCACCTCTATCTTATGCTTCTCAAAGTCAGAGAATGGCAGAATGTTCACTAGATATTTTGCCAGAGATTTCATCTGAGCTCTGAGGATGGTCTATCTCAAAGCATCAAAGTTACTGACATCACTGGTAGGAGGATAACTTACACTGTCTCTTACAATAAGACTGCTTGTAGGAGTTCTTTTAACTTTTGAATATTTGGCTCCTCCCATCGAAAGTACAGCCATCCCACATCTTTTTTTTTTTAAGATTTTTTTTTTTTATTCATTTGACACAGAGAGAGAGATTACAAGTAGGCAGAGAGGCAGGCAGAGAGAGAGGGCCATCCCACATATTTATAGTGTGCAGGAAACCATAAAAATAAGCCAATAGTGTCAGAAAACACTGCAAAGGAAAGAGTTAACAAGGAAAGAAGTAGTCCTGCTTGGCATGTAGANTAAAGTTTTTTTTTTTTATTTATTCATTTGACACAGAGAGAGAGATTACAAGTAGGCAGAGAGGCAGGCAGAGAGAGAGGGCCATCCCACATATTTATAGTGTGCAGGAAACCATAAAAATAAGCCAATAGTGTCAGAAAACACTGCAAAGGAAAGAGTTAACAAGGAAAGAAGTAGTCCTGCTTGGCATGTAGATATGACTGTTTCAGTCACTATTTGTACTTTCTTTAACAAATGCCAGAATCTCACATTAAAATAATTTAAACCAAAAGAGAAGTATTGGTTGTAAGAAAGAGAGCTAGGAAGAGTGGTTTTCAAAATGAAAAACTTGACTCGTTAAACCAAATCAGTTCTTTCCTCTCCCAACCCATCTCAGATTCTCTAACCTTTTGTATTTATTTCCCTGCACTACAGATGTGCTGTCTTCACTTTGAAGAGCACACCGTGGGCAGCACTTTCCAGGGGTAAATCTAGAATGCTGGCAAATATAAGAAAGGGACCACCTCCTGACTTCCTCAGTCAGAATTCTCCAGTGTTTGGCACCTGCCCACTTCCACCGACTTGGTCGTGGGTCCAGGCCAGCAATCAATAACTAGAGGGAAAAAAGTAATTTCCCAAAAGAAGGGGTGTGGGCGCCTGGGTGGCTCAGTGGGTTGAAGCCTCTGCTTTCGGCTCGGGTCATGATCTCAGCGTCCTGGGATCGAGGCCCGCATCGGGCTCTCTGCTCAGCGGGGAGCCTGCTTCCTCCTCTCTCTCTGCCTCTCTGCCTACTTGTGATCTCTCTCCCACTGTGAAATAAATAAATAAAATCTTTAAAAAAAAAAAGAAAAACAAAAGAAGGGGTGCAATTTTAACCAGAAAAAAAAAACCTGTATGTCTATCATAGAAGTGGATCTTTCATACTAAAATGAAACATGTATACATGTAGTATATTCTGGAGTACATACCATAATTTCTATAAATGTGGTACATATTTCCATTTTTCCAATTGCTCACATAATCTGTCTCAACTATATATATCCATAACTTCAAATTCTCCAGATTCATTACCTTTAATATTGAAATTCATCATTGCTGCCTTATATCCATCCTATTTATGTACTTAAACATTGCTATGCACTTAACTCTTAGAAGCATCATTTTAGTTCATTTTAATTCTGAGTAGACCTTGTTCATCTAACTTATTGAACATGTTATTAAATATGCGGGATACATTTTTTTAATCCCATTCATTCATTTCAATGTCACTGCTGCTTATTAATGTCATCTCATATGAAAGCAATCTAAAATGAGGAACTAGCAATTAAAACATCCATGCAATTTTTGCCTTTCCTGAGTTTTGTTCCACAACTCTCACAATTAGTTTTAGAACAGCCAGTAGTGTGACTAAATATATTTATTGAAGTTTTATTTTTATAATTTTATAGTTTTAAACTCTGTCTCAACAAGTTTTATTATGTATATCAGTGTATACTAGTTTTGCACTTGGGGGATTTTAAGTGATATATATGTAATTCTTTAAGAACTCAGATTTTGTTAAAAGTTAAGAGTTATCCCCTTACCCTTCTTCTCATTGTCTTATCTCCCATGCATTTTCTGTTTGTTAAATCTCCTGAGATCTCAGGCCCAGAGGTTGGGATTATGTCCATTATAAATCAAGCACAAAATTATGTTTTTCTCTGTAATACATATCATCCATATAGAAATCTATAACTGCTTTTAAAAGACCCTTATTATCTCTGTGGAAATGAACTGTCATTTCTTCACATTATAGTTTATTTCACTCTAACACCCACAAAATTTGCCTGATTAATACTGTAAAATATGTTGGATTCTCTCTCCTCTCTACTAACCTTCAAACTCAGTGAACTGATGTTCTATTTTTGTTTTAATTTTGGTGAAATATCTTCATGTTATACCATATAGATTACATTTTAACATAAACAAATTCACTTATAAAACTCCTAGTTTCTGGAGCACTTTTTGTAATAGGAAGGATCTCAGAAAAAGGCAAATTAATGATAATTGACACTCTTGAGAAATAGATGTTACCAAAATTATTTTCATTGTTTACTCCAACTAATTACTTCTAGACCCGGGAGGGATAGAATTAAAATTAATTTATGTTGATTATTTTAATTTTAGAAAACAAATGTGGTATTATATACATCTACAAATACATGACATTCTTTTTTGAAAGTGATCAGCCTAAAATACCAGAAGTTTGCTACTAAAAGAATATTCCAAGTGAATTTTACATAATTACAAAACATATATGTTATTAACATTTTACTAGACCATGGCACATTTTAAAATTTGACATGATAGGTTACTTGTTATGGGCTGAAAGGATTGTCTCCAAAGATTTGGAAACACAAAGTAGACAAGAATAAGAAAACTACTAATGACTGAAATGGCCTCTGAGACAGTCTATGAAATACACAATGGTATTGAATTCCACTGAATGGGTAAAGGAGGGAAACGTTTTTAAATTATTGCTTTCTGCAAGAATAAAATGACCTAAAAAACAGTACATCAAACTGCAGTCAAACTGAGTTGGGCTATCATAAAACCTTTCTTTTACAGAGCAACCATACTGCCAATTACTAATTCTTAAAACAATATACACACGTTGGCAACTTCTACACAATATTTATAATTTAACTTATATTGTATTTGCTTCATGCCATTTTATTAATGAATCATATTTCTTATAATACCTTCATATTAAAATAAATTATGTTGAGGGGCCCTTGGGTGGCTCAGTCAGTTAAGTGTCTGTCTTTGGCTCAGGTCATGATCCCAGGGTTCTGGGATCAAGCCCCTCGTTGGCTCTCTGCTCAGCAGAGAGCCTTGCTTCTCCCTCTCCTTCTGCCTGCCTCTCTTCCCCCTCCCCCGCTTGTGCCCCCTCTCTGTCAAATAAATAAAATCCTTAAAAATAAAATAACTTATGGGCACCTGGGTGGCTCAGTAGGTTAAAGCCTCTGCCTTCGGCTCAGGTCATGATCTCAGGGTCCTGGGATCGAGGCCCGCATCGGGCTCTCTGCTCAGCGGGAAGCCTGCTTCCTCCTCTCTCTCTGCTTGCCTCTGCCTACTTGTGATCTCTCTCTCTGTCAAATAAATAAATAAAATCTTAAAAAAAAAAATAAAATAACTTATGTTGCAGTAGAGTGGGAATATATAAAATGTCTATGGAAACAATCATTAAAAATTCATAAAGAGACAAATTTACTCCAGCAAGATTATTACTTTAAAAATGTTCAATCAGACAATATGGAAAATAAGGGTGAATGCACTAGCTTATATTAATTATACATCTGTCTTCTTAAGCACATCTAAAATTACCTAAGTCTTTTGATCTAATATTAAAAAAATATAACTTTGAATATTAGAAGAGGTATAAAAAACCTATTCATTCCATGATGTCATTAAGAAGCATTATTATTTTCAGGGACAGGTCTCTTTCAAGATTCCTGAGAATACTCCACTGCCCTTGGTCTTTAGTGAACGGTAACTGAAGGAGTGATACAATAGCTAAATCCTTATGGATATAACATTTCTTACATCTCTATTTCATTTTAGTCTCTGTTCAAAGTTAGTTTGCTTAAGATATCTCCTATGATGACTATATCAAAAATGGACCTACTGTCACTCTCTATACACTCAACCAGCTTTAGTTTTATTCATAGTACTCACCACACATCCCCATATATTCATAAATATAATAGTATAAATTTGAGATTTTCTTTGTTTACTAATTTGTTAACCCCTCCATTATAATGGAAGCTCAAAGAGTCAGAAGTTGTTTATTATTTTATCTCAATGTCTTCAGTGTCTGGTTCATGGAAGATACTCAAGAAATATTTGTTATAGGAATATCTGACAGCCAAAGAAAACTCTTAAATAAAGCATGCAAATCTAAAAGAAGATATTCATCAGTCAGAGGCCTAATAAGTGAATAAGTCTGGGAAAAGACATACATATGGATGACTCTGCATTCAAGTCTCTTACCAAGAAGAACCTTAGATTAGAATATTTAGGTCATGAAGAGAGGGCAAAAGTGAGAAATGTGGCAGAGATCAGTGGCATCATTCAAAGTCCATATATTGAACAGTTGATATTCTCTCCCTTTTCTACCATTCCCTTTAGGAAAAATGGTTTACATACAGATATTTATCACCGGGACAAAAGAGAAAATAAATAACAAGTTCTGCCCCTCAAAACTGATCACACAGTGTGATTTCAACCAGGGCAAATGATGGGGTTTAGTGTCTCAGAGTAAAACCATTTGCATTTAGATATTTTGCAGCCCTTGGGCTGATGGTTGGCTCTCTTGCCATCTGCTCTACAGGAAATGCCACAGGCAAATATGCAAAGTTCTTATAACACTTTCATAAATATGAATAAACAACTACTTGTTAATAGATAAATGATAAAAAAAAGTTCCAAGATAATGATGAGAGGAATTCCTACAAAGTTATCAGTAATTACCTCGAATGTAAAGGCATTGAATACACCAGTTAGAGAGAGTGTTAAGAGACTGGATTTATATAACTAAAAAATATATTCTAAATAAGAACAGGGACAGATTGAAAGTAAATGGATAGAAAAGGGTGCCATACAATGCTAGCCTTCCAAAAGGCTGTGTCACCATATTAGTATTTGGCAAAACAGAACTCAGAAAATATTGAGAGAAAAAAGGACATTTTTGATAAAAAGTTAATTCAACATGGAGAGTCATAATGTGAGAGGTAGAAAGGAAGAAGGAAATCTCATAATCTATAGAGGACATGATTGTGTAGTTTGCAAAACAAAATAACCCTTTTAAAAAAACATTAAAGTAATAAATGAGCTTAGCAAGATTCTGGATAGTAAATCAATATACATTTTTAAATGTCTCTTTATATACTAGAAACAAATATTCAGGTATCAATTTTGAAAAGAGCTTTATGATAGCATCAAGCAATATAATATACTTAGTCATAATTATCCTGAATTATGTACAAGATTATCTCAGTTAAAACAAGAAACACCAGTTAGGGAAAGTAAACATTAATAAAGAAATATACTGTATTGAGAATCTTTAAGACTCATTTTTGCCAATGAGTCCATTTCCCCAAAAATGAAATAACAGCTTTAGTTCCATCCTAATCAAAAGCCTAACAGACCGGCTTCCTAAATGTTGGGAATCAGATTTCTAAATTTGTATAGAAATGCGATAATCTAGAATAGCTAAGCAATCTTAAGAAATGAATGATGTAGGGCGCCTGGGTGGCTCAGTGGGTTAAAGCCTCTGCCTTTGGCTCAGGTCATGATCTCAGCGTCCTGGGATCGAGGCCCGCATCGGGCTCTCTGCTCAGCAGGGAGCCTGCTTCCTCCTCTCTCTCTCTGCCTGCCTCTCTGCCTACTTGTGATCTCTCTCTCTCTCTGTGTCAAATAAATAAATAAAATCTTTAAAAAAAAAAAAAAGGAATGATGTAAACTTGTACTAAATATGTAGAACTCAACTAAAAATTTCAGTAATGAACACAGTATGTTATTGGTGCAAACACAGAGATATATACAAGGACTACAAACAGATATAAATAAGGAGTGCTGTGAAACGAGCTCATGCATATATTCAATAATCTGATTTACAACAAAGACACTACTGGAAAATTGAATAGATAATCATGGAAAAATATGAACCAGGATTACTAATATATTGCAAATATATATAAATGAAAATGTAGTATAGATCTTATTATAGAAAATAAAAAAAAGAATGCTTCTAGAAGAAATATAAAGCAGTATGTTCATGAAATGAAGGTCAGTAAAATGTGTTCTAAAAAGTATTAAGCACAAAAAATCAATGTTTTAGACCTAATTAAAAGATTCTGTACACTGATAAATGATATTAAGAAAATAAAGTTAGGGACGCCTGGGTGGCTCAGGTGGTTAAGCCTCCAACTCTAGATTTTAGTTCAGGTCATGATCTCAGGGTCCTGAGATTGAGCCACACCTCAGACTCAGCTCTGGGCATGGAGCCTGCTAAGATTCTCTCTCTCCCTCTTCCCACTTGAACACACGCACACTCTCTTGATTTTTCTCTCCCCCTCTCAAAAGAAAAAAAAGAAAAGTATGTCAAGTCAGGACTAGGAGAAGATATTAAAGATTACTTTTTTTATTAAATAAATCATATTTAGAATATCCCATAAATCAATGAGAAAAAATTAAATTCTTTAAATTAAATAATCAAAATAAATAAAATAATGTAAATTTAAATAAAATTTACATTATTTAATATAGACTTCCAGTACTACGTTAAATAACAGTGGTGAGAGTGGACATCCCTGTCTTGTTCCTGACTATGGAACAAAACCTCTCAGTTTTTCCCCAATGAGGATGATATAAGCTGTGGGTTTTTCATATATGGCCATTATTACATTGAGGCATTTTTTTTTGCATCTATTGAAGTCATATGGTTCTTATCCTTACTTTTATCAATGTGGTATATCACACTGCTTGATATGTGAATACTGAACCACTATTGCAACCAGGAATAAATCACGCTTGATTGTGGCGAATGATTTTTTTCATGTATTATTGGATTTGGTTTGCTAGTACTTTATTGAGAATTTTTGCATCCATGTTCATCAGAGATATTTGCCTGTAATTCTATTTTTTAATGGAGTCTATTTGGTTTTGGTATCAGCGTAATGCTGGTCTCATAGAATGAATTTCAAAGTTTTCCTTCCTTTTTCTATTTTTTGAAATAGTTTGAAAGGAATAGTTATTATTAACACTCTTTAAGTGTTTGGTTGATTATACACAATCAATGGGAATTTTTCCTTGTTTGCAAGGGTGGTTCAATATTCACAGATCAATCAATTCACAAATACCACATTCAAAAAAGGATAAGAACCTTATGATCAACAGATGCAGAAAAAGTATGTTTGTACTTTTGTACATTTATACTTTGACAAACTATAACATCCATTCACAATAACAACCCTCAACAAAGTAGGTACAGAGGGAACATACCTCAACATAATAAAGGCCATACATGAAAAACACACAGCCAGTATCATTGTCAATGGGGGGAAAAAATGGAGAGATTTTTCTCTACAGTCAGGAACAAGACAGGGCTGTCCACTCTCACGAGTTGTTTAACACAGTACTGGAAGTTCCTAGCTGCAGCAATCAGACAACAAAAAGAAATAAAAGGCATTCAAATTGGCAAAGAAGAAGCAAAACTTTTACTCTGCAGATGACATGATACTCTAGAAAACCCAAAAGACTGCATCAAAAATCTGTTAGAACTGATAAATGAATTCAGTGAAGTCACAGGATACAAAATCAGCATACAGAAATCTGTGGCATTTCTATACACCAATAATGAAGAAGCAGAAAGAAAAATTAGGGAATCAACCCCATTCACAATTGCACCAAAAACAATAAGATACCTAGGACTAAACCAAGCAAAGAGGTGAAAGACCTGTCCTCTGAAAACTGTAAACGTGAATGAAAGAAATCAAAGACAACACAAATAAATGGAAAAATATTCCATGTTTGTGAATTGGAAGAAAAAATATTGTTAAAATGTCTCTACCACCCAAAGCCCTCTCCACATTTAATGCAATCTCTATCAAAATACAAACAGCATTTTTCACAGAGCTAAAACAAACAACCCTAAAGTTTGTATGGAACCCCAAAGACCCCAAATATCCCAAGCAATCTTGAAAAAGAAAAGCAAAGCTGGAAGCGTCACATCACAATTCCGGGCTTCGAGCTATGTTCCAAAGCTATAGTTATCAGGACAGATTGGTTTGGCACAAAAATAGACACACAGATCAATAGAACAGAATAGAAAACCAAGAAATAAACTTACAACTATATAGTCTATTAATCTTCAACAAAGCAGGAAAGACTACCCTATGGGGGAAAAAACAAATAGTGTTGTGAAAACTGGACAACAACATGCAAAAAATGTGAAACTGAACCACTTTCTTACACCATACACAACAATTAACTCAAAATGGATTAGAAACTTAAATATAAGACTTGAAACCATAAAAATCTAGAGGAGAACCCAAGCAGCAACCTCTTTGGCATTTGTCATAGCAACTTCTTTCTAGATAGGTCTCTGGAGGCAATGGAAACAAAAGCAAAACTAAACTTTTGGAATTTCATCAAGATAAAAAGCTTCTGCACAGTGAAGGAACAATCAACATAACTAAAGGGCAACCTATGGAATGGGAGAAGATCTTTGCAAATGACCTATCTGATAAAGGGTTAGTATCCAAAATCTATAAAGAACTTACAAAACTCAACACCCAGAAAATGAGTACTCCAATTAAAACCTGGGCAGAAGACATGAAGTGGCATTTTTCCAAAGAAGACCTACTGATGGCAGCAGACACATGAGGAGTTGCTGAACATCACTGAACATCAGGAAAATACAAATCAAAACTACATGGAAATCTCACCTACACCTGTCAGAATGGCTAAAATCAACAACATAAGAAACAAGAGGTGCTAAAACAACGCAAGAAAAGGGGACACCCCTTACACTATTGGTGGGACCACAAAGTGCTGCAGCCACTCTGGAAAAGAACATGGAAGTTCCTCAAAAACTTCAAGGTAGGACAACCGTAACATCCAGCAATTGCACTACTAGGTATTTACCAAAGAACACATAAACACTAATTCAAAGGAATACATGCCCCCCAATGTTTACAGCAGCATTATCTACACTAGCCAAATTATGGAGACTGATGAATGGGTAAAGCAAATGTGGTGTACATATACAATGGAATATATTCAACCATAAAAAAGAATGAAATCTTGCATTTGCGATGACATGGATAGAGCTTGAGAGTATTATGCTAAGCAAAATCAGTCAGAGAAAGACAAATACCATATGATTTCACTCAAGTGGAATTTAAGAAACAAAAAAGCAAAGGGTAAAAAGAGAGGCAAACCAAGAAACAGACTCTTAACTACAGAAAACAACTGATAGTTACCAGAAGGAGGGGGGAAGAGGGATGGGTAAAACAGGTGATGGGGATTAAGGAGGGCACTTGCTTGATGAGCACTGGCTGTTGTACAGAAGGGCTGAATCACTATACTAAACACCTGAAACTAATATGACACTATGTTTAAGTGGAATTTAAATAAAAACTTAAAAAAGTAAATTTTAAAAAATCATTGCTCATTGGAGAAACACAAATTACAAAATTATTGATATAGCAATACATATCCATTAGAACAATAATATCAAATAAGTACCAAGAACTGGCAAGAATGCATAAAAAACTGAAACTTTCATAAACTGATATTTGATTTATAAATTGGTACAAACTTCTTCAAAGTTGTTTGATATTACCTACAAATGTAAATATACATCTACCTTGTGACCTATCAATTTTATTTCTAGGTATGTAAGAAAAAGAATTATTACACATGACCACAAAAAGAGAAAATTATTCTCAGATTTAATATAAATAGGCCAAATTGGATATAATCCAAATATCTATCAATCATAGGATGGATAAATTGTGATATATTCATTTAATACAGAATATAAACAGTGACTTAAAAAAAAAAAGATGAAAAAAAAGATGAATATCCGATGAAAATTGATTCCTGAAAGAATGCAAATGCAAAACACTACCAATTGTGTGATGCCATTTATATTATGTTCAAAAGAGACAAAACTGGGGTGCCTAGGTGGCTCAGTCTGTTAAGCAGCTGCTTCGGCTCATGTCATTGATCCCAGGGTCCTGAGATCCAGTCCTGCATCAGGCTCCTTGCTCAGCAGGGAGCCTGCTTCTCCCTCTGCCTGCTGCTCCCCTTGCTCGTACTCTCACATGCATGTGCTCTCTGACAAATAAATAAAATCTTAAAAAAAAAAAAGACAAAACTGATCTATGACGATTATGCTCAGACTATAGCTATCCTTATATGAGAGTCATATATACTGGTAAGAGTAAAATGGGGGACCACCAGGGTCATGAAAATGTTGCATATATTAATTTGGGGTGATTATACATTTTCTAAGGCTGAGTGTACAGTATGTAGGATATAGCCCAATTTAAAAAATATTAATAATCCGCCATATCTATATATACTGGTATGGTCTCCTGAAACACACTTTGACAGCAAGAGAAAATTTGTCCAATATATATATGCATTATAATACAATTTACATAAGAACAAATACTTTCACCAATTGGAATTCCACAGTTGGTAGGGACACAGAGAGAAATGTGTGAAAGGAACTACAAACACCAGCTAGAACAACTGATGGTGGGAGTTAAAGTAGTGGACTGATGTTGCGAGCAATAGTCCAAAAAATCTATAGCCTTATCTTTTATGCTTTAATATTTTAAAGAAGACCATACTTACTATTTTAAGTTTAAAATATTAAACATTTTAGGAAAGAACTATGATCAATTATGATTTTTGAAATAAAACAAGACTAAGCAAGAGAAGTGCTAAAATGAGAAGACAAAGTAATTTTCCAAAATGCTGTCCAAATGACAAAGGGATGGGGAATATGAGTGAAAATGTAGGAGTCAGTGTCAGTCCATAATTGCATTTAACTGTCTGATGGGTTTTGTTGTTGCCTATAAACTCATTCTATCTCCTCTTGGCAACAGCATCCTGATTTTCCTCTTTGGTGTTTCCTGTGTTTTGTTCCTGGATACCATCTGGAGGGGCTGTTAAATAACTTTTGCCTTTGTCTAAACTTTTGGTGGCCAGGTGCTTCACCCAAAGTTAATTTTTTTTTAAGATTTATTTATTTGACAGAGAGAGAGAGATCACAAGTAGGCAGAGAGACAGGCAGAGGGAGAGGGGGAAGCAGGTTCCCTGCTGAGCAGAGAGCCCAATTCGGAGCTCCATCCCAGGACCCTGGGATCATGACCTGAGCCAAAGGCAGAGGCTTAACCCACTGAGCCACCCAGGCGCCCCCAAAGTTAATTTAAATGGTTCTCTTTATAATTAGAATCTTGTGTGAAGCAACAAAAACTAATAGGGATTAGGGTTTGTTTTTCCATTTTGTTTTTTGTTTATTAATCATTCCAATGCTAGCAACTAAACAAAATCAGAAAGCACGATGGTTCCCATCATTTCTGAGCCTGTCCTTCAATCTTGAATCTTCAATTTTGCAACATTCAATAATATACTCATTATTTTTTCATTAAATTCATTATTTCATTAAAAAAGCCAATTTATTTCCTGTAGATGAACCAAATAATTTTCACTGATAGCATGTTCACCAAAAATATAAGGATTATATAAAGATGAAATATAAAATTAGGAGAAAATTAACTAAACAATAAAAACAAAACACATCTCACAGAATGAATGTAAAAAATCTCTCACCTGCCCATGCCCCTAAGGAATATCTGGAGATCTAGATAGGACTGATACTCATTATTCACCTTTTATCTATTTGAATATATGTTTGAATATTTCTCATGTGAAGGTAGTATTTTCCTAATCAAAGACTAAAAGTATAAATGCTTCTATTAAACCCCTTAAAAAATATATCAATCAAGAGCTCTTCCTAAATAAATTCATCAACTAAGTGATGAAACAAAGAAAAATATTCCAGAATGGAGTTTCTGATAACAAGGATTAAGTAAAAATGAAAAGCTTCTTTTAAACTAAGTGGGCACAAATTAATGATAAATCGTTTTAGAGTTTTATTAAAGAATATGAAGCAAAGTAACATAAATCTATTTATTTTCCCACAAATAATATAAAACAGGACATAAAGCCTTGATTCTCCAATACTAAATAAGTGTATAAACTTTAGGTTAAACACTGAGGTTGACAGTTTTCACATATATGTCAATAAACGATTAGATATTAGAAAAAGAAAGCAATGATTTTACAGTGATACTGACCTATGACTGAATCCCAAATTTACTACTTGATAATGACAGAACCATGGGCAAACCACAGTTTCCTCATTTATAACACAAGAGTCATGAACACTGCACTTAACTGTGCAACAGAACCTAGAATTTAATTAACTAACATGTATATGTCCTCTAGCTCCTTAAGTGTACCTTTGCAGGAACTACCAATTAAACTGCTGGTTCTTTTAATGTTTGTGGATTCAGTGACATTGACATTGTGTAGACTTCAGATGTTAATGAATATTTCAGATTATTTAACTCACAATTATGGGTATTTACATCTCTTTCTTACCCATAATTATCCCATGGTAGAGATAATGCTCATTTACATAACATTTCAATAGTGGTACAGAATTAAGAATAGACCTGGCTTAGAAGAAACTGACAGGCTGACAAATTTTCTATAGCCTCTGGACATGAATAGTACATAAACAAGCCCTTCAAAGATCACTTTAAACAGGGCTGGCTGGCAGTTGTATAATTTTCTTATATTGACAGAGCAATTATATCTGGCTTCTTGCAATATTTTGTCTTGAACAGAATGGAATGACATGCATTCTTAACCTTAACATCACATGAAATGCAATTCAAAGCATCAATTTTAGATGCCCGCTCATAGAGAAAAATATAACAAAATTCAAATACTGTGTCAAAATGATAATAAAGCCTATGCATTCATAAAAATATTTTTATCAAAATGTCTTCTATTATACATTGAATTTAAGAATCTTGATTGAGAGTATTAAAATAAGTGATACACTGTAAAAATATTAATGTTATAGAATTACTAAATTTTCAAAAAAAACTTATGTCAACAGAGTTATCTACATACTCTCACCAATTCCTTCTCATCCATTTATGCTTTATGTACCCAAATGTTCTATCCTAATATGCATTTTACTTTTATTATTTTTTTTAAAGACTGTATTTGTGAGAGAGAGAGAGAGAGAGAGAGAGAGAGAGAGAGAGAAAGCACCAGCAAGGCAAGCAGCAGGCAGAGAGAAGCAGGATGCTGGCTGAGCAAGGAGCCCTATGCGGGACTGGATTCCAGGACCCGGGGATCACGACCTGAGCTGAAGGCAGCTGCTTAACTGATTGAGCCACCCAGATGTCCCCCTAACACGCATTTAAGAGTCTCATGCCCTACCGACTGAGCTAGGCGGGCGCCCTCCCTAACATGCATCTAAATTGTACTCTTAGCTGGCCAAAATACCAGATAAAAAATATTGTTTAAATACGCCTGCTTTTTTAAAAAAACTTTTATTCTGGTTTTGAATAATTTAATCAGTAAACTTCCTTCTTCGTGCTTTCTCCCACTGTTTTTGATATATTTTATTATCTTGTTCTCAAAGTACTTAACTGATTGCAATGAAAGAATAGATCACCCTTTCCAGCCCTCTCTTCTGAAATATGGGTGCCTTGAGTCTCTGTTCTTATCCTGGCCGACTCACTTTCCCTGAGGTATATTACTTTTATTTTAGCTCTTCTTTTATATAAATGACAACTGGAGTCCTCTTTCTCAAACCTTATGGTCTAAATTGTTCTGAAATTAATTAAAATATTCATTGAAAATAGTTTTTTGAGCATCTACCATATGCCTGGCACTATTTTGTATTCAGAGACAAACGAGTAAAAATGTGATTTCATGAAGCACATGTCCTAGTCTTAATGATACGGAATCAGGGAAAGAGGCAGCGTGAAGAAATATGGTATGACAGCCATGTGTATATACACATATACATATTCTTAGAATATTACTTTAATTGCCCTTGTTTTAGCTTTAAGATCCACAACAGCAGTAACAAAGAAATCCTACTATAGTTGCCTTGTAAATAGAATGTTCTGCCTCCATTCTCATTTTTCTTTTTTTAAAGCTACATGCTATCACCATATTCTACATGGTTTACATATTTACTCAATTCTCACGGTAACAAAATAAAATGCATCCCACTATTCCTACAATTATGCTGCTGGTCCGAGTTTATACAACTAAGAAATGGTGGTTAGGATTTAACCAATCCCAGGCTATGTGTCTCTAGAGTCTATGCCTTCAACCATTTCCTTTACTCACAATATAGGTTTCCATACCATCTTTGGAAAGTCCAGGTACGGAAGAGCTAACAAAAGAATGGAAGAAGGATGCAAGTCTCATTTGCACACGCGTGCCATCCTTTACAGCCATTCCTGTTGGAATATCCCAGCATCGCTGCGTCCCCAGTTAGGTCTCCTCCAAGAGCTGCTTGCTCTTCTGTTACTCCCCACAAGGTTCTTCTGAGACACCCTGCTTGTAGGCAGTGACTCTTAGTGGCTTCAGCTCTCTCCTTGCCTGTCCTCTACTCTCAGCAATGCAGGGTGTAGGGCAAAGTGATCCTTTTTGTGTCCCTGACAGGTCCCAGGCTTCGCTCTATGCTTCAAACCTGTAGTATCAGCTGAACAATTATGCAGTTTGAATTCTTAAAAGATATCAAGGTTAAACATTTTGCTTTCAACTTTCTAGCGGTTTACTCTCAGTTCTAATATGGATGCTGCGGTTCTCCAAAGTTTCAAGTCCCTTCTCATTTTTCTCCTTCAAAAGTGAGTATGTTTCTCTAAATGTCGTCTTTTTTTTTAAGGTGAGTGTGAGAGATCTTATAAATCTTGGAGTAGAGAGACAAATGATAAGTATGCATTATTTCTTCTAGTTTGTTCTTTTTTTTTCCTCTTTGAAAATACCTAAGTCCAAGGCTTAGTGTTTGATGACCATTCAAGTACTTGAGAGTCTAAAACATAATAATGCTGCAGTACCAACTGGTTAATGCTGATTAAATATTTGGGGACTCCTGGCAGGGTGGTTGGTCACACATGAGGAAAGGCAAGTAGATGCTGTGTTCAGGAAAATGAACCACACGGACCCTGTGAGGGGACACACACTGACTGCACGATACTGAGTACCAAGCAGGAGATGATAAGCACTTCTAAGTAGTTAACAAAACACGTAAGTACTTTAAAAACCCCTAAAATAACCATGTGGAAAAGAACTAAACTTTATTTTATAATCTTCAGATTCCATAGTCTTCAAATTCCAGTTAACTTACAGTGTAGTACTAGGTTCAGGCGTACAATACAGTGATTCGATGCTTCCATACAACAGCTGGTGCTCATCACAAGTGTCTTCCTTAATCCCTATCACCCATTTTACCCATCCCTCCACTCTGGTAACCATCAGTTTCTTCCCTATGGTTAAGAGTCTGTCTCTTGGTTTGCCTCCCTAACTCCTTTTCCCCCTAAGTTCATTTGTTTTATTTCTTAAATTCCACATATGTGAGTGAAATCATGTGGTATTTGTCTTTCTCTGACTGATTTTGCCCAGCATAATACTCTAGCTCATCCATGTCATTGCAAATGGCAAGATTTCACTCTTTTTCATGGCTGAGTAATCTCTCTCTCTCTCTCTCTCTGTGTTTCTTTATTCATCAGTCAATGGACATTTGGGATGTTTGCATAATTTAGCTATTGTAGATAATGTAGTTATAAACATCAGGGTGGGGGGGCATGTATCCCTTTGAATTAGTACTTTTGTATTCCTTGGTAAATAACTAGTAGTGCAATTGCTGGATGTTAGGCTTGTTCTACCTTGAAGTTTTAGAGGAACCTCCGTATTGTTTTCTGCAATGGCTGCACCACTTTACATTCCCATCTACAGTGTAAGAGGGTTCTCGTCCCCGCACCTGTTGTTTCTTAAGTTGTTGATTTTAGCCATTCTGACAGGTGTGAGGTGATATCTCACCTTGTAGTTTTGATTTGTATTTCCCTGATGTTCAGTGATGTTCGGCAACTTCTCATGGGTCTGCTGGCCATCAGTAGGTCTTCTTTGGAAAAATGCCACTTCATGTCTTCTGCCCAGTTTTTAATTGGAGTATTCATTTTCTGGGTGTTGAGTTTTGTAAGTTCTTTATAGATTTTGGATACTAACCCTTTATCAGATAGGTCATTTGCAAAGATCTTCTCCCATTCTATAGGTTGCCCTTTAGTTATGTTGATTGTTCCTTCACTGTGCAGAAGATTTTATCTTGATGAAATTCCTAAAGTTTAGTTTTACTTTTGTTTCCATTGCCTCCAGAGACCTAACTAGAAAGAAGTTGCTATGGCAAATGCCAAAAAGGTTGCTGCTTGGGTTCTCCTCTAAATTTTTATGGCTTCAAATCTCATCCTTTGGCCTTTATTTCATTTTGAGTTTTTGTGTGTGGTGTAAGAAAGTAAAAAAAAAGTTTCATTCTTTTTGAATGTTGCTGTCCAGTTTTCCCAATACCATTTCTTAAGGGGCTATTTTTTTCCCATTGGATATTCTTTCTTGCTTTGTTGAAGATTAAGAAACCATATAGTTATGGGTCCATTTCTGGGTTTTCTATTCTGTTGAGCTCTGTGTCTATTTTCGTGCTAATATCATACTGTTCTGATCACTACAGCTTTTGAACATAACTTGAAGCCCAGGACATTGTGATGCTTCCAGCTTTGTTTTTCTTTTTCAAGATTGCTTGGGATATTTGGGGTCTTTGGGGTTCCATACAAATTTTAGGATCGCTTGTTTTAGGTCTGTGAAAAATGCTGTTTGTATTTTGATAGAGATTGCATTAAATGTGGTGAGGGCTTTGGGTGGTAGAGACATTTTAACAATATTTTTTCTTCCAATTCACAAACATGGAATATTTTTCCATTTATTTGTGTTGTCTTTGATTTCTTTCATTCGCGTTTACAGTTTTCAGAGGACAGGTCTTTCACCTCTTTGCTTGGTTTAGTCCTAGGTATCTTATTGTTTTTGGTGCAATTGTGAATGGGATTGATTCCCTAATTTTTCTTTCTGCTTCTTCATTATTGGTGTATAGAAATGCCACAGATTTCTGTATGCTGATTTTGTATCCTGTGACTTCACTGAATTCATTTATCAGTTCTAACAGATTTTTGGTGCAGTCTTTTGGGTTTTCTACATAGAGTATCGTGTCATCTGCAGAGTAAAAGTTTTGCTTCTTTGCCAATTTGAATGCCTTTTATTTCTTTTTGTTGTCTGATTGCTGTGGCTAGGACTTCTAGTACTGTGTTAAACAACTCGTGAGAGTGGACAGCCCTGTCTTGTTCCTGACTGTAGAGAAAAAGCTTTCCCCTATTTCTCCCCCATTGATGATATTACCTGTGGGTTTTTCATGTATGGCCTTTATTATGTTCCCTCTATACCTACTTTGTTGAGGGTTGTTACCGTGAATGGATGTTGTACTTTGTCAATTTTTTTTTCCATCTATTGAAATCATATGGTTCTTATCCTTTTTTTTTTGAATGTGGTGTATCACATTGATTGATTTGTGAATATTGAACCACCCTTGCAAACAAGGAAAAATTCCCATTCGATTGTGTATAATCAACCAAACACTTAAAGAAGCGTTAATAGCTATTCCTTTCAAACTATTTCAAAAAATAGAAAAAGGAAGGAAAACTTTGAAATTCATTCTATTGAACCACCGTTGCAACCCAGGAATTAATCTCACTTGATTGTGGTGAATGATTTTTTCATGTATTATTGGATTTGTTTTGCTAGTACTTTATTGAGAATTTTTGCATCCATGTTCAGAGATATTGGCCTGTAGTTCTCTTTTTTAATGGAGTCTTTATCTGGTTTTGGCATCAGGGTAATGCTGGCATCATATAACGAATTTCAAAGTTTTCCTTTTTTCTATTTTTTTTTAAAGATTTTATTTATTTATTTCACAGAGGGAGAGAGATCACAAGGAGGCAGAGAGGCAGGCAGAGAGAGAGGGGGAAGCAGGCTCCCTGCTGAGCAGAGAGCCCAATGCAGGCCTCCATCCCAGGATGCTGAGATCATGACCTGAGCCGAAAGCAGAGGCTTTAACCCACTGAGCCACCCAGGTGCCCTCTTTTTTCTATTTTTTGAAATAGTTTGAAGGGCACCTGGTGGCTCAGGTCATGACCTCAGGGTCCTGGGATCGAGTCCCACATCAGGCTATCTGCTCAACAGGGAGCCTGCTTCCTCCTGTCTGCCTGCCTCTCTGCCTACTTGTGATCTCTTTTCCTGTGTCAAATAAGTAAATAAAATCTTTAAAAAATAGTTTTAGATTCATTTCTTTCTTTGAGAGAAAGAGAGCATGAGCAGAAGGGGTAGAGGGAGAGGGAGAGAGAATTTCAAGCAGACTCCATGCTGAGTGTGCATGGAGCCCAGTGTGGGGCCTTGATCCCAAGATTCCAGGATCACAACCTGAGCTGAAACCAAAATCTGAAACCTAACAGATCGTGCCACCTAGGCATCCCTGTTGGGAGTTTTTTGATTATTGATTCACTTTCTTTTCTGGTTACTGGTCTGCTCAAGTTTTCCATTTCTTCCTGGTTCTGTTTTGGTAGTTTATATGCTTCTAGGAATTTATTTCTTCCAGGTTATCCAATTGCTGGCATATTGTTTTTCATAATATTCTCTTATAATTGTTTGTATTTCTGTGGTATTGGGTGTTATTTCTCCTCATTTGTGATTTTATTTGGGTCCTTTCTCTTTTCTTTTTGGTATGTCTGGCTACAGGCTTGCCAATTTTCTTAATTTTGTCAAAGAACCAGCTCAGGTTTCACTGATCTGTTCTATTGATTTTTTAGTTTCTATATCATTTATTTGCACTTTAATCTTTATTATTTCCTTCCTCCTGCTGGTTTTAAGCATCAGTTTTTCCTTTTCTAGCTCTTTTAGGTATAAAGCGAGGTTGTTTCAGATTTTTCTTGTTTCTTGAGATAGGCCTGTATTGGTATTTACTTCTCTCTTATGACTGCTTTGGCTGCATACCAAAGGTTGTGGACCATTGTATTTTCTTTCCCATTTGTTTCCATGATTTTGTTTTTGTTTTTTATTTCTTCTTTGAATTTCTGGTTGATCCATTCATTGTTTAGTAGCATGTTTTTTAGCCTCCATGTATTTGTGGAACATTCTCCAGAATAGATCACATATTAGATCATAAAATAAGCCTCAACAAATACAAAAAGATTGATATCATACAATGTACCTTTTCTGACCACAATGCTAGGAAACTAGAATTCAACCCCAAGAAAAAATTTGGAAAAACACTTTCTATCTTGAGTGTTAACCAAAATTAATATGGGATACCTTCTAAATCAATGGAGAAGATAAAAATCAAGCAACAGTTTGTTCCTATATTTCAAGAACTCAAAGAAAACAGCTAAGGACGCTGAGAAGAAAAAATTGAATATGCCACAAGTAAGATGAACATATCAATTATTATTGTAAAATCAAATATGCATGCCACTATATTGAGATGAAACTTATTTTAAATAAAATATATGTCCATAAATATATGTTCTCTAAATATACTCCTAAAACGACTCTACAAACTTGAAGAACATGGAACTTTTAACCTTAAAAATAAAAATTAATCTACTACTAGACCAGACATTTAAAATATTCAATATTTTAAACTATTCAATATAAATGAGAACAGCACAAGGAGGTAAAAAGCAATCCTATTTCAGTCTACCACAATTTTACCAGATAGGATTCCTTAACATTATCATGGTACTCACAACTTTTTAATTGTTTAATTTAGTAAAATTTTTAAGTAGTACATTCAAACATTAATTCTTCTCACTAAATTCACTAATACTGCTCTACCATGTTTTCTAGTCAGCAAGATGATGTGAGATTCTTTAGTTCTGTAGTGTCCATTTGTTTTTTTCATTGATCCTAACTTTCTATTGAATTACTTTCAGGGCACCTGGGTGGCTCAGTGGGTTAAAGCCTCTGCCTTCTGCTCAGGTCATGATCTCAGGGTCCTGGGATCGAGGCCCGCATTGGGCTCTCTGCTCAGCAGGGAGCCTGCTTCCCCCTCTCTCTCTGCCTGCCTCTCTGCCTCCTTGTGATCTCTCTCCCTCTGTGAAATAAATAAATAAAATCTTTAAAAAAAAAAAAAAGAATTACTTTCATTTTTTTCTTCTATTTGTATCTTTTCTCTACTTTCATTAATATACTGATTATAGTTACTTTGAAATTCTTGTCCATTGACTCCATATCTGGATTATCTGTTTGCTAATATTTACTGTTTTATCTCTTGATTATCAAATTACCTGACTGTGGCTACTAATTTTTTTATTTTAATCTGTATGGTTCCAAAGACTGAATTACATCATCTTTCTCTAAAATAGAAATTAGCAGCTTTACCTTAGCCAGACAGGAAATATTTTAGGCTTGGGGATCACTGTGCCACTGACAGCTATTTAACTCTGATGTTATAGGGTACAAGTAGCTACAGAAATACGTAAACACAACCATGACTATGCTGTTATAAAAGTCAATTACCAAAACAGGTGACTGGACTACAGGCCATAGTTTATCAACCCCTGCTCTAATGTATGTTGACTTCTACTGTGACAGGCAGTTAATTTTCAAGTGAATTATCTTATTCATGTCAATGTTTGGTTTTAGGCTTTGTTAGGGTAGAGGTATTTTAGGTTTCTTCTTAGTCTTAAGGTTTAAGCACTTTCCTAAAGGTTGGCCCTAAATCTTAGGGCATAGATTACATGTAGTCTCAAACAAATGCCTGGTGTTACCAGTTTTTCCTCTTTGGCTATGTCAGCCCTCCAGTGTGTGAGCTCAGAAACCATTCCCTGTTAAACCTCCAGGAACCTCACCTTCTATGTGTACATCTTAGCAGTTGGGCAGGGACATAGGGAAAAGCCATACAGAGACCTCCGGACTTGTTCTCCATGGTGCCCTCCTCCTAGGAAGCTTGGCAGTGCTAACCTCCAATTTCTTCCCTCCAGCTTTCAACACACTGCTGATTTCAACTTTGACTCCACTTTTCTGTGAGGTTTACCTATGTATTTCTCTTCTCTCAATAATCACAGCCCCATGATTTTTACTGCTAAAGCTCCAAAATAGTTGTTTTTGTTTGTTTGTTTCTTTGTTTTAAAGATTTTATTTATTTATTTGACCGAGAGCAATCACAAGTAGACAGAGGCAGGCAGAGAAAGAGGAGGAAGCAGGCTCCCTGGCTTGATCCCAGGACCCTGAGATCATGACCTAAAGTGGAAGGCACAGGCTTAACCCACTGAGCCACCCAGGTACACCCCCCCCCAAATAGTTGTTTTATACACATTATCCATTTTTATGTGTTCATCATGGAGTGAAATCTGAAACTAGCTACTTCGTCATGTACTGAACCTGAATGCCAGTTGTTAAGTGATAATTGTATAAGTTCCAGATGTTGCCATCTTCTAACAGAATGGGCTATGGGTTTTTGTTGAACAGTTAGACTTAGGGCTGATTGCCTTAATCCAATTAGCTACTGAGTTGAATTGTGTCTGGGTTTTAATTTTTTAAGGCTCACTCCACCTCTGGCATGCATCTTTTTCTAGAATATAGCCTTCCAAGTATTTTTTTTTTTTAACATGGTAACTTGTGAAATTCACCAGGACGCCTTCCCCAAGTAGGATCTGAATGCAAATCCTTTTGTCTTTAGCACAATGAGACTCCTGACAAGAATTTAAAAGGATTTATTCAAAGGCCAGGAGAAACTGAAAAAGTAACAGAGCAAATAAGAAATTTTGCTCAGAGTCACTCCTCTAGCATTTAAAACTTGTTTAACTGGTATTTTGCTTGAAGCCCAGATGTATCTGGAGTTCTTAAAGTTCTAACGGTGTTTGAGGATGTTCATAAAGACAGAAAACACAATTTTCTAGTAAGAAAGAAAAAATTTTACCTTAATTAGAGGGAAAAAAAAAAAAACAAAAATTACTTCTGGGTTTCTGTGAAAGGGCCTTTGATCTCAACTGAAAGCCACAGTGAGTCTGCAGATAGGCTTAGATGAACGCACCTACTGGAGCCGATTAAACTGGGTTGCTGGAGACATGCATCTCAAAGGCTGCCAAAACCCAGTAACCCTTTTTCTTGGTCCCTGAGGTAATCTCATGGGACAAACATGCAACTCGCTAAAACTCAGTTTTTTGTGAGTTGGGTAAAAAGATTAGCTTCCATAAAATATTTAATAATGAATTAATTTTTTTTTACTTAACTTCGTCTATAGAAATTAAGAAGCATTTATTTAAAATAGGCAAAATTACAAAAAAAAAGGAAGAGGTAAACTGAATTTCTTAATGCTTTAAATGCACTGAGCTTTTAAAAAGAACTTTTCTTGAAATCCTGCCATTTGTTACAACATGGATGAATCTGGAGGACATTATGCTAACTGAAATAAGGCAGACACAGAAAGACAAATACTGTATGACCTCACTTATATGTGTAATCTCAAATAGCCAAACTCATAGCAGCAGAGAGGAGAATGGTGGCTGCCAGGGCTGGAGGTTGGAGGAAAAGGGGAGATGTGGTTCAAAAGTTACAAAGCTTCAGTTATGCAAAATGAGTAAGTTCTGGAGATCTTCTGCACAACATGGTGACTATAGTTAAAGGTATTGTATTACATACTTAAAATTTGCTAAGAAAATAGATATTAAGTGTTCTTACCACAAACACACACACACATAACTATGTGAGTTGATGGATATGTAAATTAGCTTGATTATGATCATTTCACAATGTATACGTATATCAAAAACATCAAGTTGTAGGCCTTAAATGTACATAAGTTTTATTTGTCAATTATATCTAAGACTAAAACAAAAAAAACAAAAACCCCCAAAACCTTTCATAGAAGCTGCCAACTAAACAAAAAGAAAAAATAAAGATCAAGTCTTGACAATCATCATCTAGCTAGGAAGCCAAAAATAATGTATAATATTAAAGGGAAAGTAACATTCTAAGTCTAAACTTTCAAATACAATTTAGAGACTTTAAATACATAATGTTATAAATTGGATTAGGAAAAACTTACTAATGTTCCCATTTTACATGAGTAATTGGACAAATTAGATCAGTTGATAATTTTTGCTTTCAAACACCTACCGATAAGCCCTCTAAATGACTTAAACCTTGTAAACTTAATATGCTGGCTTTACATGGCAAATAATTTAAGTCTTTCCATAAAGTATTTTAAGTTTATGAGACTGTGAACATATGTGTTTAACTGTACGAAATATTAATAATGGTTATCTTTCAAGAGGATCTCTCCCTGTAAACTCTCAACAATGCTGCAACTTACTGAACCAGTTATTTCCCTTATGCTGTTGGAAGAATGTACTAAATGCCCTGATTCTTAATATCATCAATAACCATATTTTAGCATAAATTCTTAATGATCTTGAACATTTTAATATTAAATAATAGGTATTCTGATTATTATTTATCTTTCTATCCTGATCAATTCCTAAAAACACAGATTTCAAAAATAGAAAATAATTCTATGAAAATATATTTAGTCTTTGAAAGCTCAGCTAAGGTGGCAAATTTGACATCATAATTGAGTGAGGTTTTGAAAAGTAAAAAAATATTCAAGAAATAATCTATCCTTAAATATAGCTTGCTCTTAAATAAATAGTTTTCTGTCGTCTTTGGAAAGGAGAATTTCCTTACCACATGAGTAGTTAATATTCTGAAAAACTTATTTATTTGGAGCTATGTGCTGACCTTGAATTATTTTTTTGCAGATGTATCTCATTTATAAAGAAATCAAAATTACTTAAAATTATTTTATATTAATACTTCAGTAATGGTTTGTCCTCAAACACCCATGACTTCTGTTTATATCCTGATACCAGAAAACATTTAGGAACTCTTGATATATAGATAGATAGATAGATAGATAGATAGATAGATAGATAGATAGATAATATAATCTTTTCTATTTAGGTCTTAAGTCCCCAATAATAAACATTTTAACATATAATTTATATAAAAAATAGCTTTGGGGTTTCCTATGCAGTTACTGGGCCATACAAAAGATATTTCCTTTACTTTACTAAAGAAGGAATATTCTAGGTTTTAATTACTGCTATATAACTGTTTTACTATCCTCATCAATTAGAAAAAAATCCCCCAAAAGCCAAAAAGACATTAATTCTCCTTAGGTTAATTATTTAGAGGTAAATGTTATTACCATAAATGTTTTAGCAACTGAGTTCTTGTCAGGTTAGATAGACACCCTTAGGTTCCTGAGCAAAGAGTAACATGCACTGTAAACAAATTGATTTTTTCCTAAATATAAATGCTCTTGTCATTCTCGGTGATTATAACATTTCTTTATGGTACAAATCAAAATGCCCTGGAGGTTAGTCAGTAGTCTCCTTATCACACTGCTCCTGACCTTAGGAAATCATTGACAGAATAGTCACAAATAGAGGCTTTTACTCTCCTCCATTATAATAATGTGTGTTGGTATAATTAACTGACCAGACCTATTTATATTTGTCACCAACAAATTAGACTTTGCTTTTATCCTACCCATAAATAAAGGTTCTTGCTATAGAATGCATATCAGGATTCAGTTTTGCAGAAGAAATAGCAAAAGAGCTGTAATAAAAATCTGTACCCCATTTCTGCAAATAGCTAGCATGCAGTTCTATCAAGGGGCTGGCTTAGGATTCCCAGCATGCTCTCAGTCCAGAACCCAACAGCTTTGAAGAAAAAGACTGCCTAACTCAAGAGTCTTAAGAAACAAAAATCATTTCCTAAGACTAAGTAAACTTACTTAATAGACCATTGGCTCTAAGTTTGACACACTTATGATTGGTATCTAGTTTCAACAGATCTCACAAAATTTAAAAAGAAAAAAATTGTAAAGGATCTAAAAATGAATATAAAGTAGAACTTTTTTCATAAAATTTAAGGTTAATGATGACAGATAGGTCTCATTTATCAAATTATTCAGAACAGTGGCTAAATATCATACGAAATAAGAAAATCCCTGTAAAGAGTGAGTTTGTAATTGAAATGATGTGGACAGAATAAAACATTAAAGTATAAATAAGTAAGTTAGTAACCAACCAGACAGTTTAAAGATAATGTAAATTAGTAACACATAAGAACATATAAGGCATGAATTAAAGTAAATTGGTAATCTGTGAGACATGCTAAGCAAAGATAAATTAAGTAATACCTTTGCTGAACAAAGATAAAAAAGGGATGGAAGAACCAGAAACACCAAATATTAATGATATACTTACTATAGATGAGGCACTCAATATTCATGAGGTGATAAATTGGCTATCCCATGGTGACAGCCATTCTGGTCCCATGAGTAAGAAATGAAAATAATGTCTATAGCTCCTTATAAGGCTACTGGTAGTCAGGCAAACGTGCTTCTTTGTTGCCTCAATATAAAAGTGTATGTTGCTTCAGGCACGTTCTGTTTGCTGAGTACCCTTTATTCAATCTCAACTCTGGTCCTCAAAACCACCCATTTGGCAAGAAAGGATAGTGCTTTCCTAAGAAACTAAGGACATTTGGTACTCCCTATTTCAGGTACTGTGGTCTTTCTTCCATGTTTGAATCTTTTTTTTTTTAAATTTTTTTTTTTAAATTTATTTAACTGACAGAGAGAGATCACAAGCAGGCAGAGAGGCAAGCAGAGAGAGGGGGAAGCAGACTCCCCGCCGAGCAGAGAGTCCTATGCGGGACTCCATCCCAGGAACCTGAGATCATGACCTGAGCCGAAGACAGAGGCTTTAACCCACTGAGCAACCCAGGCGCCCTCCATGTTTGAATCTTATCGTAAGTATGATAATCTGTTTCATCTATTTTCCCGTGCTTATCACTGCATGTTTTAAATTGATGTAAGAAACTGTATGATTTGAACATTATAATATGGTCTGAAAGCTTTATTGTTCTGTCGCCTCTAAAATAGCTAGCCTGGTAATGTAATGTGGAGACTACCATTGTTATTAAGCCTATGATTATATTAATGCAATTTCCCATACAACATACACCAAGAATTTGAACCTCATTAAAATCACAGGAATAATTAATTCCATTAAAATCAAAACAGCAGAGGGGGCTCCATCAGTGTGTCAGATCATGTCTTTTTCTCTTCAGAGGGCACCCATTACTCCAAGAATACTAGCCAAAATTCTTACAGTGGATTATAGACCCTACATCAACCAACCTCTCACCCCAATCCTTTATCTGACCTTTCCTCTCATTACTTATTCTTTTACTTACTCTGCTCATTGCCCTCATTATTATTGCTGGAAAGTCTCCTTGTCTCTTGGCTCAATCTGCATGTTTAAAAAAAAAAATACTCCCTCAGCCCAGAAATAAATCTATGGTTATATGGTCAATTACTTTATGACAAAGGAGGCAATAATATATAATGGGGAAAAGACAGTCTCTTCATAAATGGTGCTGGGAAAACTGGACAGCTACATGTAAAAGAATGAACGTGGACCACTTGCTCATACCATACATAGACAAAAATAAACTCAAAATGGGTTAAAGACCTAAATGTGAGACCTGAAACTATAAAAATTTTAGAAGAGAACACAAGCATCAGCTGTAGCAACATTTTTATAGATATGTGTCCTAAGGCAAGGGAAACAAAAACAAACTACAGGACTGCATAAAGAAAAAAGCTTTCCCACAGCAGAGGAAGGCATCAACAAAATAAAAAGAAACCTACTGCGGGGGGGGGGGAAGACAACCTACTGAATAGGAGAAGATACTTGCAAATGATGTATTCAGTAAGGGATTAATATCCAAAATATGTAAAGAACTCATACAACTCAACACCAAACAAAACAAAACAAAACAAAACAAAACCAAATCTGATTAAAAAATGGGCAGGACCAGAATAGACATTTTTCCAAAAAAGACATATGGATAGCCAACAGACACAAGAAAAGATGCTCAACATCACTAATCATCAGGTAAATACAAACTGAAACCACGATAAGATATAACCTTACACCTGTCAGAATGGATCAAATCAAAAGGAAATAACAAGTGTTGGTGAGGACATTGAGAAAAAGGAACCCTTTTACATCACTAGTAGGAATGTAAATTGGTACAGCTACTGTGGAAAATAGTATGGAGCTTCCTCAAAAAATTAAAAATAAAATTACCGTATGATCTAGTAATTTCTTTTGGGTATTTCCCCGAAGAAAACAGAAAAACTAATTCAAAAAGATATATACACCCCTATGTGCAGTATTACTTACAATAGCCAATGGAAGCAACCTAAGTGTTCATCAGTAGACGAATGGATAAGGAAGATGTGGTATCTGTATATACAACAGAATATTATGCAGCCGTTGAAAGGATGAGATCCTGCCATTTGAGAAAACATGAATGGATCTAGAGGGTATTATGTTAAGTGAAATAAGTCTGACTGAATAAAACAAATACCATACAATTTCACTCATAGGGGAATCTAAAAAAAAATAATGAATAAAGAGACAAAAGCAAAATCAGACATAAACACAGAGAACAAACTGATGGTTGCCAGAGGGGAGGAGGCTGAGGCTTTGGGCAAAATAGGTGCAGGGGAGTAAAAGATCCAGGCTTTCAGTTAGGGCATGAAAAAGTCACAGGAATAAAAGGCACAGCATAAGGAATATAGTCAATGATATTATAATAGTCCCCTATACGGGGACTATAATATCCCCTATACAGGGATAGACTGTAGCTGAACTTGTAGCAAATATAGAAAAATGTATAAGCTTTTTGAATCACTATGTTGTGCACCTGAAACTAACATAACATTGTATGTCAAGTATACAAACAAAACACTTTCCTCAGTTAATCCCTTTAAGTCTTTAAGTATTACCCTTTAAATATCCAGCTATCTTTGTCATTCTATTTAATACTCAATTCTGTATACCTTCATCACTTCAATTTTGCCATGTTTGCCATAAAACATTTAACTCTATTATCATCTAATTTATTTAATATGTATTGTAGTCTTTCCTTAATAGAATCTTAATTCCATTAGAGCAAGTTTATCTATTTGGTTTTTTTTTTTTAAGATTTTATTTATTTGACAGAGAGAGAGATTACAAGTAGGCAGAGAGGCAGGCAGAGGGAGAGGGGAAAGCAGGCTCCCCATGGAGCAGGGAGCCCGATGCAGAACTCGATCCCAGGACCCTGAGATCATGACCTGAGCCGAAGGCAGAGGCTTTAACCCACTGAGCCACCCAGGCGCCCCTATTTGGTTCTTTTTAATGACTCCTGCTCTTAGACCAGTGTCTGGCTAACATTCCATAATTAATGGATAAAATTTTTTTTCACATTTTAACATAACAAAAAGTTAAGAGTTGTAACTCTCAACACTGGTAAAAATTTTGTGAGAAATTAATACAAGAGAATTTATTGTGGGAATAAAATATGGTATAGTTTGTTATAGAAAATAATTTGACCATAATTATAGGGTTTAAATGTATCCATATACATTTCAATTATTTATTCAATTTCTAGTATTCAATGTAAAGTATTTGAACTATAGGAAACAATGCTAAAGTGTTCACCTATAAAATGTAGAAATATCAGCAATTTTTTCACAATTTTAATCAGAAAATATCCTGAGATTTAAAATTAGTCATCCAGGGCGCCTGGGTGGCTCAGTGGGTTAAAGCCTCTGCCTTCGGCTCAGGTCATGATCTCAGGGTCCTGGGATCGAGGCCCGCATCCGGGTCCCTGTTCAGCGGGAGCCTGCTTCCTCCTCTCTCTCTGCCTGCCTCTCTGCCTACTTGTGATCTCTATCTGTCAAATAAATAAATAAAATCTTAAAATTAGTCATCTGGTCTTTTCAGACATAGAATTTCAAGCATATTAATGATTCCTTTTCTTGAATCTTTTTTTTTTTTTTTTGGCCAGACATTTCATTGCATAATTTTCTGAGCTGATGTTTTATAATAAAATAGTGGTTTTTAAATCTTTATATCAAATTGAATGAATTCTTTCTTGAAGTTAAGATGGACTTGGCCATTTCCCATATCATAAGGATTATGGTCATTACAATTAATAATTGAGCTTCACTTTATTAAAATAAGCAAAAATAAATTATAAACACATTTAACAACCGAGATCATGTGTCTTCAACTTACTCTTATTAAAAAGATTGATTTTGCATAATTATAAGATTGATGACTAAATATTGAAAATCTGCATTGTAGCATGATTCTATTACCACATATTACAACTTTTACATTTAAATAATTTTTTAATTTTTTATTTGATTAGACGATGTATGTGAAGATATTTAAATCACTTTTCAAGAGAAGAAAATACTTCTCTTGGTAAAAGTAGTTACTAATCCTTCAAAAATAGCATCCTGCATATCTATCACTCACTCTATAATGAACCATCCATAACATAGGAGCATAAAACAACCATTTTATTATGCTCACAGATTTTTTAAGTAAGGAACTCAGTAGGTATGGCTCCTCTCTGCTTTATATCTGGGGCCTCAGCTTACACAACTCAAATAGGTACCTCCAACAACTGGGAACTAGCAGTAAACTAAAGGGAGTATTTCCAAAATAGTCTATTTAAGTGCCCAGCAGTTTTTAAAGAATGGGTTCAGTTGAGACTCTTAACAGAAGCACTTACACTCTCTAACATGGCAATATTAAGTTGTCAGACTTCTTACATGCAGGCTAGGTACTCCAAGAGTGAATGTGCCAGCGAACAAGATAGAAGCTTAACATGTGTTAACAGATAATTATTCTCTGACAGTTCTGGTGGCTAAAAGTCCAAGGTCAAGATTCCAGCTGATTCACTTACTGGTGAGAGCTCTCTGCCTCGCTTATAGAGGACTACCTTCTCTATGTATTTTTATATGGCCTTTCCTTAGTGTGTACTTAGAGAAAGAGTAACGTTCTTTTGTCTCTTCTTATAAAGCTACCAATCCTATTGGATCATGATCCTACTCTTATGACTCTAGCTATTTCCTTAGAGAAAAATAGATTTCCAAATATAGCCACCATGGGGCTATGAATGCTAAAGAGGTCACAAAGTTGGAGTAGAGTTGAGTTGGAGAAACATTGGCTCTTGGAAAATTCTTATCCACACTCAGACTTCAATTCCCTACCAAGAGCTAATAACTCTCCTTTAAGACAAACAGGGTCAGAGCTGCATTGTGAATTACTTTGACGTGTATTGGCTAACTAGAGGTAGATAATTCTAAAAAGAGGAACAACAACAATAAAAAGGAATAAATACATAAGTAGTGAATAAAAGTCAAGAAATCCATCTAATAGAAATCAAGAATCAGAAGGTATCAAAGGGAATTAAGCAGACATCAATATCAAATGCTACTGAGATGTCAAGGAGGATATTAAATCATCAGTCTTTAGATAGTAGATCAATCTAATCTGCTCTGAGTAGAAACTGTTAAGAAGTTTTTAAAATATTTTGAAAGTTCAATTTGTGCTACTCAGGATAAATATCATGACACAGTGCTTAACATTTGAGTAATAATTCACACATAAATAATTTTATCCTCAGAGTGAATCATCTACCATTAACTTGTTACTTGAAATAAGAACCTGAAATCCTTCTCTTTAGATGTGTATAATCCAGTATAATCATATATATAATTATATCTATATACACATCCTTTCTTCAGTAATTTATAATTAGTATATGCTGGAAATGTTAAATGGCAGTCTTCTATTTAATAACATATGACTAATAACCCAGTGTTTCATGCATGACACAGATTTTTGCTTCTGATTCATATCACACAAAGTTAGCAGCCAGAATATTTTGTAAGTAAATATAAAAATATCTTTGCAGAAAACTTTAACGAAAATAAATCATTTGGCAAAACTGTTATGTGATTCATATAATGCCATAATTATTAGTCACTTGCTAGAACAAGTAATCCAAGCCCTCTACCTTCTTTTTAAATTGTAACAAAAATAAACTTTCAAAAGAAACTTTTGAATGTTGATCATTTATCACTCTTTGTTAAAGCCAAAAGTTAGTGAAGTTTATATAATTATTGAAATTCAACATATAGCTATTGATATTTATTTGCTTTCCATCTGCTCTATGTAGTCAGGTAAGATAAATCTTAACTGCCTAAACATGTGACTAACATGTTTACCTTAAAAATATTCTGTGACATTCATGCTTTGTATCTTTCATCCATTTTTTTTTCTTAAGATTTTTTATTTATTTGACAGAGAGAGATCACAAGTAGGCAGAGAGGCAGGCAGAGAGAGAGGAGGAAGCAGGCTCCATGCCGAGCAGAGAGCCTGATGCTGGCCTCGATCCCAGGACCCTGAGATCATGACCTGAGCTGAAGGCAGAGCCTTCAACCCACTGAGCCACCCAGGCGCCCCTCATCCATTTTCTTAACCTTTATTTGCTTTTAAGAGTTTTCTCAATAGTCCTGACATGGCATTTCTTCTATCACTGTATTCTATAAAAGCTTTGTATTGTTTGTCATAATTTTCTATATTCTTTAATATTTGCTTTTTTAGTCTCTCTTCATATTCAAAATGTTATTCTAAGTAGTATTAATGAATAGAAAAATAATCTGATCAACCCCGCAATCTTTGTATTCTAATTAACTTGTAATAGAGCAATCAGGTTTACCATTTCTAAATCCTAAGTATCTTATTTATTTTTCACTGTTCACAGGCAATATTATACATGAATGACCTTAGAATATCACCTAAGAGGGTACTGCAGAAAAAATATGTTCACTGGGGCATAACAAACTAATAATCATGAATTTACAGGCTAGCAGGGTCTGTGTCTACCATTTCATAACTAAATTCTCACTTAGATCAAGGTTAGCATATTGAGTTAGTTGCAAGTATATCCGAAGGGAAATTTAATTATTATTATTTTGAATTTTTCAAGTAAGTACTTCCAACATTGGGTCAAGGAACTAGAACTACATGAAGGATTAGTGACAAAGGGAAAGCAGAGTTGAATCAGTGCCAAACATATTGTCACACAAGTTTTATAACAATATTTCAAGGGCAGGTCTTGAGTTCACAATTGTGTTTACCAATATTAATGTTTAAAATCAGGGCAGCTTCCAGGGTAATGGCATCTAGCAATTTAAATCTCCCCCAATTAACATACAGATCAATACAAAGTACAAGTAAAATGACCCAGAGCTCAGACCGATAGCATCTCTAAGAGAGACCATATACTGTACCAATTTACATGGAAGTGAGGAAATAAATGACACCACAGAGAACAAACATATCACAGAAGAAGAAAAAAAAAGAACGCAAGAACTGTGTCAAAAGAGAAGTATGGTGGGGACCTAATATTGGAGGAATACAGATAATGTCAACAAGATTTTCACTTCCAGAAGGAAATGGTCTATTTTCCTAAATTCAACACTGGAGCGTCAAAATGAAGAGAGATTTTATATATATCATATTGTACCATATCATATATTTTATCAATTACATATTTACCTTTTACCTATCAATTAAATTTGTGACACTCAACTTTGAAGATTCCCCCTCAAAAGCAAAAAATAAATGCACAATTCTGCATATTCATTAGGAAAAACTGAAAACAACCCAACCATATATGCTGACTATAAACATTTTTTATAAACCTATAAAACAAGTTTAAGATTTAGTCAATATTTTTAATATTAGTAATAAGAGCAGTATTGTAATTTCAAACTATTTTGGACATTTTGTAGGATAAAATCTAATTCTCCTTTATAAGAGAATAAGAGAATGCCTGGTAATAACCTAATTATCTAATTAGAAAAATAGTCACTTCACAAATTTCAGTGAAAGCATATACATAGGCAAGAATCATCAGTAGATGGTAAAATCTTTCATTGAAAATGTGGATAATTTCATAGGACTAAAGAATCACAGATCATGTCTGAATCAATCTGATTTCAAAGTCCATGTTTTCTCTCTCTGCACAAGCCTTCCTCCCAGAGTGAACATTGGGATTTTAAATATGTCACTGGCATGTCAACTTCCCCACTTTATACTTTTTAAAAAATTATATTTGGAAATCAGGGAGTTTATCTTGTTTTTTTCTTCTCTACATGGCAGCTGCTTACTACACAGGAAAAACAAATCTACACTGAGGCTTCCTATAACAAAGTTTACTGAAGAGTTCCAAGCACCTGAGGCTAATTGCAATTGATGTAAATAGTATCCTAAACAGAGCAGAATTTTGTTGTAAACAAGACCTTACTTTGAAGTCAGCATATAATGCAAAATTGAGTCAGGTCAACATTTCTCTTGAACACCACCTTTAAGGGGTGAACAAACTGTATTTTTTCTCAACACGGCCAACCTGATTAGTTTTTCTTCAGTATTAGAACAGATACCTATGGCTTTGTGGGAGTACAAGCTAAACAGCTGGTTTACAATTTGGGGAGACAAGATGAGGCATATGAAAAAGTAATCTTAAAACACTAGAAACAGAGGGTGCTACTATGCTGACAGTATGAGAGTCAAATGCACATGCAAAAACAGGGAATGATGGATTAACTGTGTGAGACAGAGGGACTCTTTCACCGCCTCTGCTATTTCCATGGATTCTGATAGATAAGCGTAATTTAAATTCACTCTACCAATGTGTGTGCACATACTGAAACAGAAAAAATATCAATAAAAGTCATACCTTTAAATGGCTTCATCTCTTAGGCATACCCAAATTCCTGGCGTTTGTCCTCTATCTGAAGCTCCTGAGATGTAGGATCTTCCTCATTCACGTTTCCACAGACATCACCTCCCTCTTAGGGAAATTTCCCTTTGCTCAGAGTCTGGCCTTGCCTTAGCATTTATCTCCCTCTGCATTTAGGTAGTCGACCAAAAGAACACAGGCCGAAAGGTAAGAGAGAAGGGTGATGAACTCGTCGCTCCAACTGCAGTGTAAGGTTCCTGCTTATATAAATAAGTAAAACGCCCGCCTCTCCTTGACTGGACACAGCTGGGCTAGAATGCATGGCTTGGAGAGCAGAGTATGGGCTGGGTATTAGATCCCAGCTAGTTACCAGGATTAGAACTTTTTTGATGCTCCCAAACTGAATAACATTAAAAGACAGCTATGAATCAATTCTACAGAATATTCCTGGGTGATTTTAGGCACATGAACACTCATTTACTGCCCTTCTGTGAGAGTAAGGATCAAATACGCCTTTCCTAAATTCTTGGTCACCTTGCCAGGGGTTTTGAATCTCTCTTTGACATACACATACATCCACAAGCTCCTAAAAAAAAAAAAAAAAAAAAGTATTCTACAATGATGTCGTCTATTCTAGATACACATTAAGAAAGAGAAGTATTTCCAAAATATACAACTGAACCTCCAAAGTCACCTTGCCCACAACAGAGACAAGGTTTCAATTATAAAATGAAAGGTACCCTGTACCCGTTTGATTCAGTCTTCTGGTTCCTTCAGGCTGAGTGGGTCAGTGGGTGTGGCCCTTGATTGAAGATCAGGGTGAACTTTGTTGTCACTTAGAGTAGTTGTTTAAATTATAGCCCTAGGTATTACCATCACCTAGGAACTTGATAGAAATGCAAAATTTCTGGCCTCACCCCAGGCCTACAGAGTCAGAAACCTAGGGGTGGGGCCTAGCCACGTGTGACTTAACAGCTGCTCCGAATCAAGCTAATACACACTGAAATTCAAGAACTTGCTTGGTGCAGAGAACCACATTGCATGCCCAGGGCTTATTTTGTTTGGGCACTCTTGAATTCCAGCAAAGATAGAAACCCTTAAGACAAAGCAATGGAAGACATCTCTTGACTAATAAGGGGGCATATAATTAATTTAAAACACTGACATGGGTTAAAGAATGATGGGAGGCTTATTTCAAAAGTTTTATTGATTTTTTAATTTTTTTAAATTTTTTAATTAACATACAATGTATTATTTGCCCCAGGGTGCAGGTCTGTGAATGATCAGGCTTACCCATTTCACAGTACTCACCATAACATAAACCCTCCCCAATGTCCATAATCCAGCCACCCTATCCCTACCCTCCCACCCCCCAGTAACCCTCAGTTTGTTTCCTGAGATTAAGAGTCTCTTGTGGTTTGTCAAATATTTTATTGATTTATTCTTCATTCACCTTCAATATAAGGAAAACAGGAATGACATTTAATTAGTATTTTAAAACATTTTCATCTCTCTGCATTAAAAAACATTGCTGTATTTTTTACTTATAATTAGAAAGATACAATCTATTATTTTATTTTAAACTTCATCAAGTTCATCCAAATTATTTTAATTTAAAAGTGTCTATTTTTCCTCCGGCTTTGTAAAAGGAACTGGAGTAATGCACCTTCATTTCATGTCCTGCTACTGAAATGGCTTGAGCTTGGTTAAGTTATATAAGCCTCTATTCTTCAAATTCCTCTCTACACAATTGGGTAATAGTATCTGAAACCTATGGAAAACCATGTTATTATGTTTAATTAAGTAAGTGGGTAAAGTTCAGAAATGGGAATCTAATAGCTGAGATTTACCACATAAATGTGCTACATAATTAAAATAATTCAGATTTATCATCTCTCTTCTAAAAGAATCCTCTATTTCATTTCTCTTAGCAATCCCTTCTGTCTATTCTCAGTGTTTCTTTATAGGACGAGATTACTTTTGCTGCTGAAATTCTACTTTCACTATCATAATAGGTATCCAAACAATTCTAATACCATTTTTAAAAATCCAGTGTTTCTCATCTTAGTTTACCATAATCATTCTTTTAAAAGGAGCTGGTATATGTACCATCCAGCTAGATAAACCGTACACGACAAAGAATGAGAAAAAGATGCACCTAGGTATGTAGATACTCACGTAGACAAAATTTTCACTCCAAGTGCTCCTGAAGATAATTTGAGAAAGCTAAATACATAAGTATGGTTAAATAAATACATAAAAATCAGAAAAAAAGAGAAATGAATTGTGATAACAGCAATGAACATATTATATCAATAATTTTCAACAATAGAAAAAATGTAGCACACTTCTCAATTAAACCATCCTGATATCTCATGCCTAGTTGAATAGACTTTTGTGGCACTGTGTTCAAGAAATAATATATTATAAAATATAATAATGAATTCCTTCAAACGTTGTCTAGTTTTATATATTTTTAAAAATACTAATTTAGGCATCAGGGTGGCTCAGTTGGTTAAGTGACTGCCTTCGGCTCAGGTCATGATCCTGGAGTCCAGATCCAGTCCTCATCAGGCTCCCAGCTCCATGGGGAGTCTGCTTCTCCCTCTGACCTTCTCCCCTCTCATGCTCTCTCTCCCTCAAATAAATAAATAAAAATCTTTAGAAAAAACTAATTTAATTACCTTAATGATACCTGAATAAGTGTGTATTAAAATTAAATAGTAAAGATAAAAATAAATTTCTATTAATGATTACAACCCTTAATTGTAGCCCCCTTCTCATAAATCTCTCCTTTGACTTTTTTTTTTTAATTACAGAGGAAAAGGAGGTCCTTTTTTGCCTTTAGAACCCAGAAGCCTAGAGGCAGAATGGTTATTTCTAACTTCACAAAACTAACAGAAATAAAACAAATAGCTCAGGGCTTTATTTATTTTTTTTAAGATTTTATTTATTTATTTGACACAAAGAGAGAGAGTTCACAAGTAGGCAGAGAGAGAGGAGGAAGCAGGCTCCCTGCTGAGCAGAGCGCCCAATGCTGGCCTCAATCCCAGGACCCTGAGATCATGACCTGAGCCAAAGGCAGAGGCTTTAACCCACTGAGCCACCCAGGCGCCCAGCTCAGGGCTTTAGACTGTCAGCTCTAGTCAACATCAGAGAACCAGAGAGCTTATTTGGTAGCCCTAAAATAATTCTATCTTGTAAATACAGGAGCAACTGCTGAAAATCAGACCCAAATTTTAATGGTGCTGGTTACAGATTACATATGTTGAATTTGCTGCCTCCTCGAGAGTCCATGTGAGACTTACAACAGCAGAGGTACGATCTGGATAGGGATACCCAGGTGGGCTGGCACTGCTAAAAATCTGAAATCCTTACACATGGAAGCAGATGAAAATGCCTGCTCTTCTTTTGGTGATGCACGCAGAAGTTTCTCAGGCCAAAACCTAGACATCTTTTTCCGTACTGTACCTTGTCTTTCTCTCATCCCACATCCAATGAAATATCGAGCTTTTTTTTTAAATACCAAGCTCTTTTAAATTCTACCTCCTACACACCTTTTAACTTATTTTTATTACCATTATCATCTCTTTAGCCTGTACATGAACTATTATTATATACTTCCCTGGGGTGCTAGCTGCTTCCTGCATTTACTATCTCTATATTACCTTGGTACTTTATTTGTCTTTTCAATCTTCCAATATCAAAATGCACTCGATTAAGTAATCTCTGTGAAAATAACTGGCATGGCTTCTGCATTCAGTATCTGGTGCAGTTTCTGACCGGAGAGGTTTTAACAGTTTGGGAGGCATTTATGGGGCAGTGAGGAATCTCCTGCATAGCCAAGTCTTCAACTCACAAGACAGACAACATTTTAAAGATTTGGGGATATAATTAATTATATAGAAATAAGCACATCACCTAATGAGAGGGTGCTGAAGGGGAAGAACTAGATCCACAGAGCCCAGAGAAACTCTTGATATTTAAGGGATGAGTTTTAGAGAAGCTACAAAAAAGCTGTGAGAACATGGCCAAGTAACTTAATTAATTTGCTTTCCTTTAATATTAACTGTTGCATTCCTAAATTTAAAAATTTGTTGAAAAATATATTTGATATGGATGTAATTAGGATAGAAAGCCTATTTTATTTTCCTATGTATTTATAAGTCATATGTTTAAGTTATAAGATTTAAAGATAGATGCTTGATTAGAGACTAATTCTTTTCCATCTCAGAGATGAGAAAACTAAAGATTAAAGTTACATAAGGTAATGTCAAAGGCACACACTTCCTAAGTTAACCAGCACTAACAGTGTCTAGACTATTACTTGGCTAACTATTTTTGGCTAAGTCCTCTTTCTCTTGTGCCATTTTCTGTGAATCTAAAATAGTCTAAATCTGGGCGGAGAAAGGATAAATAAAGAGTTCTCAGGGATATCCATTCACTGACATAAATTTTTTGACAAACTGCATAATTTTGATGTAACCTGCCTCAGGTACTTGATCAGTCTGCATTTCCTAAAAATATATCTTCTACTAAAACCCATTAGATCCACAAATTCAGTATCTTTACTCCTTTCCCAATAGAGCCTAGTCCTTAAGAATGAGGGCTTTGCTGTAAGTCTCTTTATGTTGTCACAAGCTAGATTATCCCTTACTTGGTGCTTAAACTTAGGAATTCCTCAGCATCCTTTCTTTTCTGTTTCCTCTTCAGTAGTAAGAAGGATAATCATAGACTCACGCAATTATAATTAAATGAATTATTACATGGAAAACATTTTAAATTACTGCACACAGTGAGTACCCAGCAAGCTATTATATTTAATAATATTACTATTAATCTTCCTTCTGTCATTCATAGAAAGCTGTAAAGTGTACTAACTAGTGAAAGTGCAATATAGTGTGGAATGAATTTTGAACAGATATCTAAAAATTAATTGTAATGTGAAAGTTTTAGTTTCTCACAGCTTTCACAAACAACTGAATATACCTGATATATGTTTGTACATATATATATAAACTCTACCAAGGAGCAGACGTTAGCTATTTCATACAGGTATTAATTATTGTTAAAACACCAATTGCCAAATTTTGTGTGTCCTACTTAATCAAGTAGGTAGGTATTAGTATTTCCATTTTATAGATGAGAAACAGATTTACAATGGTCAAATAGATGGCCCTTGGTCCATAAGTGGTGCAAGTGAGAATAGGTAAGGTATTTAAATTTCATTTTTATTTAAGTATCAAGAAATCCTCTAAATATGTCTTTTTGTGAGACCATCTATAAACCTATCATTTACATAAGAGATCAAAATGACATGTGGGTTTCAATATATAATGCAATTTATTTTTACTTTTTAAAATAAGTAATTTTTATTCATAATTAATATCGAGCAAGTCATATTTATAATTATGGACCTACTCATTTTATGGTCCCAAATTATGTACTTTTTCCCAAGTAATTTTTTTTAAAGATTTTTAATGACAGTACATAAATCATTGAGAAAACAAGTCATTCTAGCTGGACATCTGCTATTTAAATTAAAGGCCAATAAAATAGTGGAATACCCTTTTCTGCTAAAAAACAGACAGATGGTCAGTTAATCAGAGCGCTTCATAAATTGAATATGAGATAGTATGATTAATTATCGAACATGTATTCATATATTAATCAGAACCTAACTTGAGCATAATAAAAAAGTAAAGTTTCTGTTTCTAGCCAAATATATTTGTTATATTTGTAGGCTATTTTCTTTGTGTTCAAGTTAAGGACATTTTGTTTTCTTGCTTCTATGGTCTTTTACTATGTGGTCTGTATTCTCTGCATTTGATTGTACTTTTTCTGGTATTAGGTAGGCTTGTACTCTTATTTTAAAATATGCCCTGGAGCACCTGGGTGGCTCAGTTGGTTAACCTTCACACTCAGATTTCAGCTCAGGTCTTGATCTCAGGGTCCTGCATTGGGCTCTGTGCTGCGTGGGGAGTCTGTTTTTCGCTGTGCCCCTCCTCCTGCTCATGCTGACACTCTCTCTCAAATAAATAAATCAAATCTTAAAAATAAATAAATAAACAAAATATGCCTTTATATTTATTACTCTGCAAGTCCTGTTTTTTCTTAAATACTTCTCATTAGATACATATTTGTGAACAATGATATGAAGAACTTGAGCGATCTTCCTTCCTTATCTCTTCTTCTTTTCAGTATCAAGTTTTAAGAATCAATACTACAGAATTTCCTCAAATTATGAGAGGCTATATCAATAAAACTATGCTAAATTGAAAATATCATGTCAAAAATTCATTTAATACACCCCACCTACTGAACATCATAACTTAGCCCACCCAACCTTAAACATGCTCAGAACACTCACATTAGCCTATAGTTGAGCAAAGTCATCTCACTTAAAGGCTACTTTAGGGCGCCTGGGTGGCTCAGTGGGTTAAAGCCTCTGCTTTCGGCTCAGGTCATGATCTCAGGGTCCTGGGATCGAGGCCTGCATCGGGCTCTCTGCTCAGCAGGGAGCCTGCTTCCTCCTCTCCCTGTCTCTCTGCCTGCCTCTCTACCTACTTATAATCTCTCTCTCTGTGTCAAATAAATAAATAAAATCTTTATAAAAAAAACGCTACTTTACAATAAAGTGCTGGATAGCTCATGTAATTCACTGAGTACTGTATTGAAAGTGAAAAAGAGAATGGTTGCGTGGGTCACAATGGCTTTAAGTGTATCTGTTGTTCGCCCTCATGATTGCGAGCTGCCTGGTAGCGGAGATCAGGAGACAGGATTGCACCGCATGTCGCTGGCCTGAGAAAAGATGCAAATTCAAAATTCAAAGTGCAGTTTTATTGAATCCTTATCACTTTCACACTATTGTAAAGTCAAAAAATCATAAGTTGAACCATTGTACACCTGGGACTGTATTATTATTTTTTACAATATACCTTAGTAGAATCTTTTAAATTTAAGTTTATATAATACAATTGGTGTGTGCTTATTCTCCTTTCCACCTTCTCCCCTCCTCCTTCCATTTACATTCTCTTTTGACACTATTATCCTTACATTTGTATTCTAAAACAAATGTCCTAAAAATATGAGCTTCAGTGTAATTACTGCAGTATTCTTGCTGATATAAAATCTGTCTCAGACTTTCCTTCCCTGAGCGTCTACTGGATGCGGCTCCATTGTCTTCTTGAATTGAATGTTCCAAGGTGAAATCTCTTAGCACCTTGGTTGTCCTTCTATTAAGAGGGACTTCATAAAAAACAAAACAAAACAAAAACAGAAACAAAAAACACCTTTATTGCCCAGAAGATATTTTTTGGTTTTGTTTTAATTTTAATAAATTCACTCCTTATCAATTTTTCTTATTTTTAACTATTTCAGTTTAATTTTCTCTGACACATATCTGCTATTTAAATATGTAGTTTCAAATGTTCTTTTATTTTTTCCCCAGAAAAGTTTTGCCTGAATTATATCTTAAAAAATGGGTTTAAGTCCATTGTCTTAGTTTTCTTCTTTGAGCTCTCCAAATAATTGCTGGATGGGTTTCCTTTGCAATCTATGCCTATCACTTTCTCCCTAATAGCTTTTAATTGTTTTTTTCTCCTTGTAGTTTGTTCCAGTGGTAGTTGCCATGTCTTTTTTCCGGGTACTGTATTACACTTTCCATAGTATTCATTCTCCATTGTATGACAACTAATGTAGCCTTTACTTTCCCTGAAAGCTTCTTTTTTATTTTCTGAATTCTGTTAGCTCTTGTTTTGCCTTCTACTCTATTGTCTAGCCAATACCTTTTGTTGTCTGGCCATCTATTCTTGGCTCCCATTTTCACTTTTCAATGTTTTTGTTTTTGTTCTTCTGTGGTTTTTGTTTTTGTTTGTTTATTTTGCTTCTTTTCACCTAGTGTCCACTTGAGTTTATTTCTGATTGATTCTCATTTTTTGAGAAGGAACCAACTAAAATTTCGAGCTATGTGTTTTGGAGTATGATGGAAACCAAGCCAAGGCATTGTATAATCGTTCTAAGGTTGACCACCCCCAGAACCCTTTCACCATTTAGGTTATTTCCTTTTCTTGGCAAACACTTGTCGTTTCAGTTTTTGGCATTCAAAACCTAGGATTCACCTGGTTCTGTATTCTTTGCACACTATTGCAACATTTTCTAGGTGTGGGGAGGAAAGTCTAGATAACAGAAAGTCATCTTCTTCAGAACCACCTCCTCCTCCACCATTTGAAGTTACATAATTGGCCTCCTAGGAACACTTCTCATTTCTCCTTTTTCTATTCTTACTATATAGATTTTTCACTACAGCAACTGCTGTAATCAAATAATTATTGAATGTATCTTTGAGGAGCATGACACTACAACAAATTCAAATGGACTCACTTTATACTGATTAACTAAAGAAATGCTCAGAAATAGTAGTGAGTAGGCCTTTTAACTATATCTAATTAACAAGCTGAAAGTAGTATTTTGTTCAGCTAGTTATTGGTAGAATTGAAATGTGAAGTCAGGTAGGCTGGTTGTGACATCTTTGCTCTAACTTGTCTACATTGGTCTACCCTTCATCTTCCTTATCTCAGTTGAGGTTTACAGGTTATATATTTTAAGTGACAACAAGTCTGTAAAATAAAGGTAGAATAATAACAATTACTCAGAACTAACTACACACTTAGCCAGGTTTTAGCAGGAGAAAAAACATAAGTTGAAGTAATAAATTCCTTGGAGTAGCTACCAGATTGAGAAATGTATAAAGAGAAAGCCCTGGAGGGAATTGTGATCCCAAAAGCTAATAGAAATGGAGACATTACTTACACCTATCTCTGCAAGCAGGGATAAAAATGGACAAGACTTGGGCGCCTGGGTGGCTCAGTAGGTTAAGCCACTGCCTTCGGCTCAGGTCATGATCCCGGGGTCCTGGGATTGAGTCCCACATCGGGCTCCCTGCTCAGCAGAGAGCCTGCTTCTCCCTCTCCCTCTGCCTGTTGCTCTGCCTACTTATGTTCTCTATCTCTGTCAAAAAAAAAAAAAAAAGGGACAAGACTCTGAAAATTATTGTCAATTAGAGTGATCATTTGAGTATATGAGGCTTGTTGGTATCAAAGGGTATCATCCGGAATAGGTCAAATAATCCAAAACCCTTGAGTACCACCAAACATAAAAGGGCATAAGAAAGGAATCCTGTCAGGGGTGCCTGGGTGGCTCAGTTGGTTAAGCATCAGACTCTTGACTTCAGCCCTGGTCATGATCTCGGGATTGTGGAATTTAGCCCCACAGGGGTTCTGTGCTCAGCACAGTCTGCATGTCCCTCTCCCTCCCCTACTCGTGCACACTCTCTCTCTGTCTCAAATAAATAAAATCTTAAAAAAAAAAAAAAAAGGAAAGGAATCCTGTTAGACAGTTGAAACTAAGCCAGAATACAATCTGAGATAGCCCTTCAAACATCCCCATATCCAAACACACCTCCTTCAGGACAGAGAAAGAGACAGAACATAAAATATGTAGTCCAAAAATAAAAGAACTTCAATTAAAATAAATAAAATAAAACTGTAATTAAAATAAAGTTTCCCATGCTACCAGAGGAAACATAATGGGTAGTTTCATTCACATAATATGAAAAATTGATTAGGGGTCACTGAATTAGTCATACTGGATGCAAGTAAATTAAAGAAATTACATGACAGCTACACAAAGATATTACATAATAAGTCAAAAGAGAAAGCAAAAAAAAAAAAAAATTCAGGACTCATTTTCAAAATAAAACGTTTTTCACTGAAGTCCGCAAGTGTTTCAAGCTATAGGAAAATTTAGACCTTTACATAAGTTCAATATAATGGAGCAAAAATTTATGTAACAAAACAAAACAATGAGATGAAATGGGAAACTTAAAATAGTGTGAAACAGATTGAAGACAAATATATCATAGCTATAAACAACACAGGACGGACTAGATAGAGCGGCTGCCAAATTTTTTTAACATGGACAAAAGCTACAAATGATTTAAGTGACTGCAGATGAAAAAAAATAGATTAAGGAAGTACTAAAATTAATAATGTCTCCTGAGAATAAAACTTATTTCAGGAATGATGCACTTAAGTAAAATATACAATGAATATTAAAGAAAGTATATTCAAATTACCTTGGAAAATAGGTCCAGAAATGAAGTAATTACTGATAAACATTGAAATTTTATCCCAGGTAAAATTAATATTTAGTTATTTGTTTATCAGTGCACTGACTGAATAAGTAATTATGGTGTTCCTTCTTCTTGGCACTGGAATAAAATGCAGAAGACACAAATGGATTCCGGCCTAGTGGAATTTACATTCCAGTATCAATGTACTGGATGTACCCGCATGAAAACCAGCAGTCGAAGAAATAACTAAAGTAACTATATTTCAGTAAATGTAATTAAGAAAATATAAATTGCCAGGATAATCAACAGAATGATTACAGAGAGCGTTAGAAAAAGTTGAAGATAAGATTATTAAAAATGTAAGAATGATCAAACAATGGGAGGACAAATGTTTCTAGGAAAGAAACAAAAGGTAAAGGCTTACAAGCAAAGAAAGGAATTTGCTTCTCAAATTTTTTTTTAGCTTCCCTGCAATAAACCACCATTACTTAATTTATTTCTATATAAATATACAGCAAGATTGAGTTACCCTTTACAAATAGTTCTGTTTAAGTCATCTTAACCTATAAGAAGAAATAGTAGCATGGTGTTACCAAATCGTTCTCCAAAGGGCTTGTGCCTATTTATTTAAATCTCCATCAACAACATCCTGGAATTTTCTTTTCCTCATAAACAGATGCATATCTCACTAATATTTAGCATTTTCTACCTTTGACTGTTAAATCCGACAAGATGATTCTCTTTGAGTTCAGACAATAATGATAAAATCATGTTTTTGAACAAACTAGTAGAGTAATCTGCAGGTATAGATTTGTTTTCCCAAAATCTTGAGAAAACGTATCAACTTCTTTTATATCAACTCTAAATGCCAAAAGTATATAAGATAACAACTCTCATGTCCAGGAGTTAAGTGTCAATTCTCCAGGATTCTGTGGTTTTTTGTTAGTTGGACAACATGAACTCGTACTAGAATTTTTTGGCTTTCATCATACGCTAAGACTCAAGGATTCCAGAAAATTCTTGCCAACAGTTGACCAATTCTAGGGACTCTTTCAATGATTGTATTAGAATCCATCTCTTTCTAGCTTCCTCAGTAGCTCTCTGCCTCAGAAGCCACTGGAACTAAGGCAAGAGGAAACAGCTGTTTTGCTGGATTTCCAAAGTGGAGACCTACATTCATATAGAAAACTTTCATATTCAAAACTGATAATCAGAAGAAAGACCTACTGTATCTTGAGTCATTTCATGAAAAGGGGGGGAGGTGATGCATCTTCATGGTGGTCTGCCAAGCACAGAAGGGAATAGTGAGCCAACATCAAATAACTTTAGAGGCCGGGAAGTCCAAGATCAAGCAGATTATGTCTAGTGTGGACCAGCAGCCTGGTTCACAGATAGTCATCTTTTTGCTATATCCTCACACACTTAAAGAGCAAGAAGTTGCTTTTTAAAAAGATACACAGATCAGTGTGGGATAAGAGAAAGCTTGATGAAAAAAGATTGGAATGATTAAACAGCAAATCATCAAATGTTTTAAGCAGTAAATGACATGATTCCTTTAGTTTTTTAAGGAGTTCACATTTTCTTTTTCTGTACTGTGTGTTCATTGAATTAGAAGGGTCCAGAGTAGAATTGGGGAGAATAGCTAGGTAATGTCTGCATAGCTTATGTGACACTTTGATGATATCAGAATTCATTAAGAGAAATTAATACTTCTGTAATACTTCAGACACAAAACAGGCAAGTACACTAAAGGATGTGAAGTAAGTAATGACGAAAAAGGAGGACCTGAACATGACATTTAGGTTTCTGGCCCAAGCATCTGGTGTCAGCACTGAGGAAACCCCAGTCTACTCAGGTAAAGGGAATTGGAGTGGAGAGCAATTTTGAGGTGAGGAAACTCAAACTTACTTTGGGACATTTAAGGAGATATTTAAAATAGGCAGTTCACTATAAATAATCAGAGATACCACACAGGCAGCTGAATATACCAGTCTCTGGATAAGAATTTAGGGATAAAGATATAATTGTGTCAACCACTGGCATAAAAATGATACTAAATTTCAAGGTTTAGTTTAAGAATAACAAGAGAAAAAATGTCAGGAGAGAAAAGGAAGAGGACTTGATTTAAAAGGAGGAAACAGCAAGAGTGACAGATAAAAAGCAACCAATTGGATAACAGGAAAACCTTGAGGAAGTTTATCAGTTCAAAAGCCCAGAGGACAGAGTATCTCAAACCACAGAAAGAGGTCACATGGTTAAATGCTATGGAGTTTACTCAGATCCAGACAAAGGAGCATCCTTTGGAAACTTTGACTAAGAAATACTATAGTAGAATAACCATAAGAATAGACATTATACAAATATTATGATATTGTTGGGAGAAAAATATGGCAGAGAATGTAAAAAACTTAATTTCTTCATCTCTTAAAGGGTATTAACAGGAAAGTCTACGAGTGATCAACCTAGATTTGAAAGATTTATTGAAAGTTAGGACATCAACTCCCAATATATATAAATGTAATGATGTAGGTAAGAAAAATTGGGAGTGAAGAGGACTTCAGGAACTGTAAGATGGGTAGAAGTAAAGACATGGTCTTTATCTCACTTTCTTTATCAGTAAAACACCAGAGGCAAAATAACTCCGTATATAACACGACAGCTCTCTGAATCAACCATCGGTTCAAATCCAAAGGTTGGGAATGTAAATTTGGCAAGGTTATTAAACTTCTACATGCTTCACTTTCTTCATTTATAAAAGTAATGCCTGCCTCACAAGGTTGTAGTAAAAAGTGAAAGGAATTAATCTGTGCAAAGCACACAGAAAAAACTCCATTATTTGATGAATGTTTGCTATTCTTATACTGTCTGAAGTTGATGAATCAACTTAATTATGTCATATAAAACATAAAAAACCCACAAAATGTCAACTATGTGACCATGAACTTTCCAATCACTATGAGAAAAAGCCACACACACAGAGTAAAACAGATTATCAGTATGACAAGTGAGAAACTAATGGAAGCATTAGGAATGAATTATATAAAAAACGAAATGATAGAAAAAACATCTATATATTATTTATACCAATAAAAATAAATAAGATTCTGGGGTACCTGTGTGGCTCAGTCAGTTAAGCATCTGCCTTCAGCTCAGGTCATGATCACAGGGTTCTGAGATCAAACTCAGCGGGGAGCCTGCTTCTCCTTCTCCCTCTGTCTGCTCCTCCCCCTGCTTGTGCTCTTTTCCTCTGTCTGTCAAATGAATAAATTAAAAAAAAACCTTTAATAAATAGATAGGTAGATAGATGATAGATAGATAGATAGATAGATAGATAGGATTCTGTGTCTTTGTCTTACCCAAAAGGCACACTCTAAAGTGAACAGTGAAAACCCTGACAAAGAGGAGCATTTTATAATAATAAATTCAGTCTACATAAATCAGCAAAAGTCATAAAAAATGTAATGATACATATAATAATGTTAAAATATCTAGGATATAGACTAACTGTAGCAACAGTTTTTCAATTTGCTGGAAATTTCTTCATTTCCTCAAGAGCAACTCTAGTTTTATTTTTTCAAAGTAGAGAAATTGATACATATGTTTTAGGGATACCTTATATGTTATTTCTATATTAATTCCTACCTTCTAGTCAGGTATACAGAATTAAATTTGTGGTCAGAAGAAAATTTTAATAAATATTAACATTTTTAAAGTACAAATTGGTATAAATAAGTCAAGCAATTAGCTAAAAATAAATCATTAAAATATCCAAATAAAAATAGGAAAGGTGGAACATAGGAATTAAGATATATGGAAATAAACAAAATGAACAAAACCAAACAAAACAGTAGAATAATTGATATATTCAAAAGCTGGTTTATTATACAAAAATGAGAATGACAGTTAAGTTCCCAGTAGAAATAATGGAAGTCAGAAGAAAATAAAATGGCATTTTTTATCTGTGAAATAAATTAATTGCCAAAACAAAATTCAGTTTGTAGTATATATACATATGTATATAAATTACAAAAAGAAAAAGAAAAAAAGATGGTAAAGACAGAAATATCACCAGCAATCCTGTACTAAAAGAATTAGTAAAGGAAGTACCTCAATGGGAGGAAGATGACCCAAGAAGGAAACATGAAAATGAAAGGAGGAAAGAATAGCAATGAAAGGACAAGGATATTGAGCAATATAAATAAATATTGACAACACAATAAATTAAATTGGTATCTTAAGTTTTAAAATATACGTTGAATTAAAAAACAGAAAATCAGAGTGCAAAATTTCCAGAAAAAATAATGAAATGAAAAAAGGAAAATATCTGAAAATATTGAGTTAAAAAATGAATATTATAGCCTCAAGACTAAACACAAAAATAATTAAGATGATTAACTGTAAGCTAATATAAGGAAAGCTAAAAAAAAGTATACCTAGTTAATTTCAAAGGGAAAAAGAAGGAAATAAAAGGATTAAAAATATAGCTAAAATGGGGAAAAACTAGATGGCCCTTGAATATGTCAATCATTATATTAAATGTAAGTGAATGAAATATATTAGTTAAAAGGTAATGAATTACATGTGGATTTTTAAAAGTCTATTCTGCTTCCAATATGTAAAGCTTACATAAGAAGACAGCAGAAGTTTCAAAGTAAAATGATGAAAATAATATACAATGTAAACACTAATTTAAAAAGTAAATACTTAAGCTAATATCAGACAGAGGAAAATTTTTTTAATAAAGCAATTTCCTGGAGATGCATTTCATTATAATAAAAGGCCAGTTTAACAGGAAGATATCACAATGCTAATATACTATGAATATACTATATGGTTTCAAATATAAAAATGAAAATGATCAAGACAGAGCAAAAATGAAAAATTAAATTTACCCACAATCATAGGGGAACTTTCAACACTGCTTTCTTGGGGGCTGATAAAATAAGCCACCAAATATATATATATATATATAAAATAACAGAAAAATACAAATAAAAACCAGATTCAACTGATATTGAAAGAAAATTTCAGTTAACAATAAAAATGCCAAAATACACTCTATATGCCATGGGACATTAATCACAACTGACTTTCAAATAAGAGCCAATTAATTTAATAGGGTTAAATATTAAACAATATACTTATAAACAATCCATAGGTCAAAAAACACCATAAGAGAATGTAAGAAATATTTTTGTCTGAATTGTAAAGACATATCACATCCAATGGAGGCAGCAAAAACAGTGCTTAGAGAAAAATGTATAGTCTTAAGTAACTACCTTTTTTAAGTTTTTATTTAAATTCCAGTTCATTAACATACATGTTAGCTTCAGGCATATAATTAAGTGATTCATCACTTACATACAATACCCAGTGCTCATCACAAGTGCCCTCCATAATACTCATCACCTATTTAACCCATCCTCCCACCCACGTCCCCTCTAGGATCCCTCAGTTTGTTCTCTATAATTAAGAGTCTGTTTCCTGGTTTGCCTCTCTTTCTCTTCCTTTTTTTCCCCTATGTGCATTGTTTTGTTTCTTAAATTCCACATATGAGTGAAATTATATGGTATTTGTCTTTCTCTGACTGACTTATTTCCCTTTGGATAACTCTAGTTCCATCCATGTCATTGCAGTGGTAAGACTTCATTCTTTTTGATGGCTGAGTAATACTGCATTGTGTGTGTACATGCCTAGTAGTGAAATTGGTGGATGGTAGGGTTATTTCTATTTTTAAGTTTTTGAGGAACCTCCATACTATTTTCCAGAGTGGCTGCACCAGTTTGCATTCCCACCAACAGTGCAACAGGGTTCCCCTTTTTCCACAACTTCACCAACATCTGTTGTTTTCTGGGTTGTTAATTTTAGCCATTCTGACAGGTGTGAGGTGATATCTCACTGTAGTTTTGATTTGTGTTTCCCTGATGCTGAGGGATGTTGAGCATCTTTTCATATCTGTTAGCCATCTGTTTGTCTTCTTTGCAAAAATGTTTATTCATGTCTTCTGCCCATTTTTTACTGGATTATTTGGTTTTTACATGTTCACTTTTATAAATACTATATAGATTTGGGGTATTAACCCTTTATCAGATATGTCCTCGGCAAATATCTCCTCCCATTCTGAAGGTTGATTTTCAGTTTTGTTGATTGTTTCCTTTGCTGTGCAGAAGCTTTTTATTTTGATGAGGTCCCAATACTTTATTTTTGCTTTTGTTTCCCTTGCCTCAGGAGACCTATCTAATAAGAATTTGCTACAGTTGATGTCAAAGCATTTACTACCTGTGTTCTCCTCTAGTATTTTGATGGTTTCCTGTCTTGCATTTAGGTTTTTCAAGTCAAAATAACTATTTTAGATAAGAAATTAAGGAATCAGCAATCTAATATTTGGTTTCAAAAATCTAGGGAAAAATACAGTAAATATCACTCAAGATATGGAAGAAAATAAATAATAATATTAATGAAATAGAAACAATATACAATAAAGTACAGAAAATCCAAAAGTTACTTATGAAAGCAATAAAAAAGTGATTAAACCCTCAGCAAGATTGTTCAAGATGATAAGGAAATAAAAATCAAGCTACCAATATTAGGAATTAAAAAGGAGATGTAGGGCGCCTGGGTGGCTCAGTGGGTTGAAGCCTCTGCTTTCAGCCCAGGTCATGATCTCAGGGTCCTGGGATCGAGGCCCGCGTCGGGCTCTCTGCTTGGCAGGGAGCCTGCTTCCCCCTCTCTCTCTCTCTCTCTGCCTGCCTCTCTGCCTCCTTGTGATCTCTCTCCCGCTGTGAAATAAATAAATAAAATCTTTAAAAAAAAATAATAAATAAAAAATAAAAAGGAGATGTAACTGTAGACCCTCAGTATTATTCAAAGATTATAAAAATTAGTTACTATTATACAGTAAAAAATTTGACAGTTAATATGAACAAACCAATTTCTTTAATCACAATTAGTTGCAGAAAATATTTTATAGCTGCCTTACCATTTTTTTTTTTAAGATTTTGTTTATTTATTTATTTGACCGAGAGAGAGAGATCACAAGTAGGCAGAGAGGCAGGCAGAGAGAGGAGGCAGGCTCCCTGCGGAGCAGAGAGCCCGATGTGGGCCTCGATCCCAGGACCCTGAGATCATGACCTGAACCAAAGGCAGAGGCTTTAACCCACTGAGCCACCCAGGCACCCTGCCTTACCATTTCATCATAAAACTGTTAGCAAATTAGGAACGGGAGGCAACTTCTTTGCTCTGATAAAGAGTATCTACAAAAGTCCCTCATCAAATATGCATAATGGAGAATTGCTGAGTCTCCACCCTGAGAACATGAGTGACTTGACAGTATCCACTATCACATAATAATATACCACATTGTTTTTTTGCTTTTTTTTTTAAGATTTTATTTATTTACTTGACACACAGAGAGAGATTACAAGTAGGCAGAGAGGCAGGCAGAGAGACAGGGAGAGGAGGAAGCAGGCTCCCTGCTGAGCAGAGAGCCCGATGCGGGCCTCGATCCCAGGACGCTGAGATCATGACCTGAGCCGAAAGCAGAGGCTTTAACCCACTGAGCCACCCAGGCGCCCAATAATATACCACATTGTAATGGAAGTGCTAATCAGCACAATAAGGGGAAGGAAAGAAAGGTTAAGTCTTTTTTTTTTTTTGAAAAAATAAGAAAAGGATGGAATAACACTAGCACTATTCACACATGATATTTGATCATGGACATGCATATATATATACCAAAAAGATACAGATGTCCATAACTGCTTTCTTCATAAAGCCTAGGAAACCAAGTATCTATATCCAAATAATGGAATAGTATACAATGAGAATTTTTTAAAACTATAATTATTAACAAAAATATGAAAAAGATTTACCAAGATAATGTTTGGGAAAAGAAGCCAGACACAATAAACAAAATGTTATCTCTTTTCACAAAAGTGAAAAATTATAGACAGTCAAGTTAGGATAGTGATTACCCTTGCCCTGGGCAGTGTCTGAAAAGGGCCCAGGGTGGGCTTCTAGCCTGCTTATGATATTCACTGTCTTGTACCAGGTAATGAGTAGGAAGATGTTCACTTCATGAAAAATCATCAGATTGTGCACTTCTGCTTCCCTTGCTCTTGTATAAGTAGGTTCTAATTTAATAAAAAGTTTACTTAAATTAGTATTTATAATGAAATATTCCCACTGATGTTAGAGCAATAATGAATTGCTTCTCTTATCCATATCATATTATCATTTTATGGAAGTTGTAGTCACACCATTAGAGGAGGAATCAATAACAAAAAATATGAGAAGGGAGAAAACAACAAAGACTGTTATTTGTAATTGATGTGATTTTATGCTTGGAAAACAGAAAATTCTTCACAAAAACTTTTGGGAGTAATAAAAGCTATGCAGTTATCAGGCTGAGGACAAAACTAATATATAATAGTATAAAACAATTTTCTGCATGAAAGTTACGAAGTACAAAAGTACAATGAAAGAAGAGACCCCATTAAAATAGCAGCTAACATCTACAATACTTAGGAATAAATTTAACAATAATTGTGCAGAATATTTTTATGAACAAAATAAGACTCCAGATGCTTACCATTCTCTTATGAATCATCAGGGGAATTTGTGTTGCCCAGAGATAGCACTGAGACGATTTTTCCTTACATGGATTACTCACAGCCAAATATGGGAGTTGAGGTTATTGACTCCTTGTCCTTCAGGATGTTTCTCAGCTCCTTCTCTTGACATTATAAACTTGATTGTTCACAGATTACAAATTAATTCTTAAGTCATACTTAGTGAAACATATTTAGGAATGCTAACTTGCTACAAGAAACGTCATTCCAAAGCCAAATATGAATGATTTGTGATATACTTATTATCACCCCGCTCCTATTCATTAGTGGAGGTAATTAAGAGTTGGCTGCAAATAAAAAACATTAAGTCTTTTATTATTCTTGCTCTCTCTCCTTATGGAATCTAATGTTCAAGTTCTCATTTCTTTTCACATTATTTTGCCTTTGTGTTTAAGAAATTCAACTTTCTGGTAGTTACTTCTCCTTCCTCTAGGATAAAAGGAAAGGGAACCAGATACAGTCCAAGAGGAGAAGTAACTGAAACACTAGGGCTCTGAAATTGTTTCAAGAAAACACTAGTGGTGGGCGCCTGGGTGGCTCAGTGGGTTAAAGCCTCTGCTTTCGGCTCAGGTCATGATCTCAGCGTCCTGGGATCGAGGCCCCTGCTTGGCGGGGAGCCTGCTTCCTCCTCTCCCTGTCTCTCTGCCTGCCTCTCTGCCTACTTGTACTCTCTCTCTGTGTGTCAAATAAATAAATAAATAAATCTTTAAAAAAAAAAAAACACTAGTGGAGTGCATTTGCCTCTCTATTCTGGAGAGACATAGCTTGTGAGAAAACATCTAGTGTACTTATTGATTTTTAAGTAATTGCGTATTCAAACTTCCCTTTTATTCATGAATGTTTCTCCCTAAGGTATCTAAATAAGATGGCATTTAAGTCCTTATGTAAATATAATACAGGAGTAAAATGTAAGTAATTATGGTCGCCTGTAGATGATGAAGGATCTAAATGGTTCAGCTTTTGAAATTTTTCACTTGTGATTAAAAAGTGGACTCCCTCATTAGGAAAACCTAAAGAATTTTGAAAATATCATTACAGTAAATATTAAACATTTCAGTCAACCATCACCAAGTCATAATTTTTATGCTTAATTTTCAAAATTAAAATTCCTGTTCTCCTCTGCTAAAATAGCAGATGAAGCAATGTGGGTAAATTGGTTAGCATATTGTCTGATATTTAACATGTCCCATAATGGTTGACTATGGAGTTATTTATAGTTTCAGTATTTTTTTATTTTTTTTAGAAATGTTCATATACTTTATCATTTAACTGACTTCACTGCAAGGAACATATACACCAGTGGGCTTCCCTCTCTCAGGGAGATCTGGGACTTACTCAGTTGGCTCTACTATGGTTATTGTATACATGGATAGCACAGTGCCTGGCACTCAATAATTAGTTGAATGAATGAATAAATGAAGGAATGTACCTTTGAAAGCCTGATTAACATTCAGTGATAGGAAAGAATCAGGGCCTTTTTTGAGCAATAAAACAAATCCCTGCCATGAAATTTTAGGGCCCAAATTCCCAGCTTTTTGTCCCCTAATGATTGATATTCCTTTCTCTGACCAGATTCTAGTTGAATTAAATTCCCTTCTGGTGTTGAATACTGACCCCCTGGGTATAATTAACTTCCCCCCCCTTCCCCTCCCCACCAGAAGGGGTCATTCATCTTGTCTGGAGCAAACACTTACCCAAGTCCGTTTGACTTTTTTGACTTGTCATAAGTTTAGAAATTGTTCTGCATTTAAAATGGTATTCTAGGTAATTCTGTTTTTATATTAATCCTTCTTGATGAGCAGTTTAGAGTATTTAAAAAGAAATTAGAACAAAGAGGGAGCTTGTACAAATGTCCATATAATATAGATAAATATGCAATGGTGCACATTTTTGATACTTAGGAGACTACTGACTATATTGAAAAACTTATCTTTAGTCTATTTTATACTGCATTGGTTTTGACACAGATGTCCTGATTTATTATTTGAATAAATAAAGTCAGAGATAGCAAAAAAAACAAAACCTACATATAATACAGAGTAACAGTGTTCTAATGTAAAACCAAAGACACACAAGAGATCAGACAATAAGGTGAGATAGGAGAAAATATATTTTTAGGAAATAAATTCTAATGTTTTTTAAAAATAGATTTAAATACATTTTACTGGAATTTGATTTTAACTTTACTATTTTTTTAAATTTTCAAATTAAAAGATAACTATGAAATATGAAGATAATCATCATAGTGTGTTCTTTCTTCTATTTCTTGTGTTTTTTAAATATGTACATATCATCAGATTATTTATGGTGATCACATGTGTTTGTTATAAGCATAAATGAAGAGTACAGTCTCCAGTGGAAGACATGTGAAAGATTAGACATTTTGCTATGACTTCCTGTAACTTAAAAGAATGAGTTTGCTATTTTAAATTTCATCAAATTCTTCACCATCTATGTTTTAAATTCTTTATTTTCTTACAGAGAATCTCAACCATGATCCTCCATGGGAATGTCAGAATAAAATTTATTATATATAATCATAGTTTTTGCTCCTCTTTAAATTTTCACAATCTATGTTTCCAAATTCACTCTATTTAATGTTATTGGAATAATAGAATGATCTCTAAGAGAGAAGAGTGGGGAGGCAGACAGATAATATCAGCTTAAAAATGGCCCCCTGCTTTTGGAGGAAAATCAAAGACCTTAGGATAATATTCATGAATTCCTAACCAAACCTACTTTTGCAGCCTTTTGTCCTTACAACATCAAATTCATCCTGTGCTCAGTTGAACTACACTACTAACACTTCTCTCAAAAATATGGAGCAGAGAAATGATGGGGGTAAAAAAGAACCTGAGAGCAAAGTGAAAAAAAATTTCATAGTAAGTATATGTTAAAATAATAATTCTCTTAGATAGTAATTCTCTAAATTCTCTAAAATAGTAATTCTCATAGTAATTCTCTTGAAAGTAATGCAATACTGCATATTAATTATACTTCAAAACAAATAACAAAATTTTAAAAATGTAGTTTTCATTCTGTAAAACAGATGAGTCATTTTCATTTCATAATTTTATGGTTTACATGGAGTTGTCAGCTATTGTTCAGTACAGACAAATGCATGGGCTAGATGGACAGTCTTTGAGAGTCATAGTCATGATGTGGTTTCCAGAACTGTCAGATCAAGCAAGGAATATTCTACAGAATATTAACTTTCAATTAGCTTATTTCTTTCTACATGAAACTTATTACATATGTAATTTTTGTTTTTTAACATTGATATATTTTATGTGACAAACTGAATTTGACAAGCTTCTACATGATTTCTAGTGAGAATTCTAATGAAATCTAATGGTAAGCATTTGAAATGCATGTAGTATGGTAGGAAGAGTAGTGAATATAGGCAAGAGATAGAAGACTCAATTTTTCAAATCCCATCTCTACCATTGACTCTTTGAAGAAATCATATAACATTTCTTGGCCCCTGTTTTCCCAATATATTTAAATATGGGGCTTAATTGAAATCTTAGTTTCCAAATCCATCTCCATGAAACCACCAAGGCTCTGGCTTGTGTGGACATAAACATCATCTGGAAAGCTTGTTAAAAAGGTAGATTCTGAAACTTTTCTTCTTACTCTCAACATTTTGACTGAATGGTTCTGAAAAGATGCATGGGTCTATGAATTCTAAGTAGGAAACCCTGGGCATTCAGTAGAGGTAGTCCATCTATGATACCAAGAAATACCTTTTAAGGTTTTTTGCCTGGATGCTTCAAATGCAATGTAGAGTGATGAGTTTTCCCAGGGCTCTCAACATCCCATTTATCTGTCTTATACATTGGGTGCCCCTTAAATTTTTCCGTAATGAATTGATCACTGAACTTAATATTTTATATCACTCTCAGACAAAAAATAGAAAAAATTCAGTTATTGAAATAATTGTTTAGTGCAAATCACTATGTCCCTTTCATTGTTTAGATTCTTGATCTGGAATGTTTTGAAAAGAACACTAATTTATTTTGAATATGTTAGTTTGAAGATTAATCATATAAAGGATTTTTATCTATCTTATTTTTTTATCTTTCTTATGACCCACAAGCAAATGAGTATAAATAAGAACTGAAGAGCACATTTTACATAATATATTTCTCTGAAAATAGAAATGTATGTTAATATTATTTCCTTGAAGGAAAACACAAATAAGACCAAATATTTGACATCTGATGTAAGCATACACCAGTGACAGTGTTTACACTGAACTAAACACATGGAACGTAATTTCTTTCACAAATTTATTAGATGTGGTGAAGTAGAAATGACAGTTGGGTATGCAAGGAACAAATGTGTACCTCAAAGAGAAGAGCCACTAGAAAGATTAAATTAGGAATCCTATAGAGTTAGTTACTCTTGATTAAATAGACTTTAAAATTATTTCAGACTATTAGCATTTACATTCTAGAACTACTCATAGAAAGAATAGAGATAAATATCTCTAATTATTTGAACATTCTACTGAGTGAAAATAAAGGTTTTTAATTTTTTTCCGTTTTATTGAGATATAGTAGACATACAACATTATATAAGTTTAAGGTATATAACTTAAAGGTCTGTATAAGGTATATATAATGATTTGTGTATATACATACACATACACACACACACATATGTGTGTGTATATATATATATATATATATATATAGGTCTATAGTGGCCTATATGTACCTATATTCACATCAGTTCCTCTCATCATATAGGCATTTTATCATCTCATAAGAAGAGGAAGTATAGCATAATAAGGTATTTAGAGACAGAGAGACCACATCACAGTATATTGTTATAATTGCTCAATTTTATTATTACTATGCCTAATTTATTCACCTAATTATTCACTGTGCCTAATTTATAAATTAAACTTTGTTATAAACATGTACGTATGGGAAAAAACATAGTATAGTATGTCCTGAAACCATCCACTGGGAGTGGTTATCCCTCATGGATAACTACTTGGAACATGTTCCCTGCTGGAGAACTACTATATAGAGCAAGTGTGGGAGCAAAGAAAGGAAATTATTGACTGGCTATATAGCCTAAAGTCTAATTAGTTTTGTTGATTGATTGTCATTAGCATTTTGATTTTATAACCTTGAGGCATTTACAGGCTTAGATTTTGATGTGCTATGTCGAGCCACCTCAACCTAATGGCCTCCTATTTAATGAATTTAACACTTCTTACTCTTAAATATTTTAATTAAATCAGTAGTAATCTCTAAATTATGACAGTATCATAACATATATAATTTCAATTTGAGAATTCTGTTTTTCTGTTAATGTTGCTCAAATATTTAAAACTATATGCTACAAAACCAATGTGTTTTCCCATAACGATCATTTATTATGCGGATATTATTGTGTTTCAAATCTTCTAACAGCCACACAAAATATACTTACATGAGTTATCAATTACAATTTTGAACATAAGACATCAATACTTATGATTAATAATGCCTTCTAAGAATTATTTTTCATAGCATTCTTGTTAAATGATTCTTTTTCTCATTGTACTAAGGACACAATATTCTGGTTGCTTGTGGTTGATTTTTGAAAGAATTTTCTCCTCTTCCATTTTACAGACCAGGCATAAAGGGACATATTATATGATCTCATGTTTTGGAAGAATAAAAACTAAGCCTATTAGTAATCCCTATCAAAAAGCTGATTCAAAAATGAATGTAATGTGATTTTGAAATTCTTAGTTTACTCTAATAGAATATTCAATTTTCTCATTTTATACAATATTGCAGAGTTTGGCACAATTATTGATTGATTTCTATCTGATTCAGAATGATTCTGGTGTGTTTGTAAGTGCCTAATGCCATGTGGAGCATTAAGTAGTAGGAAGTATTAGGTTGAAGGGATGGTATGGCCATTACTAGTATTAAAAAGGACTCTAGTCACATTCCTAGCTCTGCAGTCAAGAAAATATCAGTAACATGCTGGATTATCAAAGTATAGTCAGAAACAGGAGTATTCAGATTGTGAATGGTATAGGTACAGTCAATGGAGATATTAATAATTTTTTCAGCCTTAAATATTTCTAACTAGAATCTTTATATATCAAACTATAAAATACTCTAGGGCTCATGTTTTTGGAGTGCTTTCCTTATAAAAGGCAGGGGAGCAGAATATACCACCCCAAAATATGCCTCTAGCATAAGGATTATTTTGGGCTGATCATTTTTGAGAGGCTGCAGACTCAGGAGAATCTCTGGGGAAAAAAAATAGAAGTTCCTTTTTTGTGAAGGAACTTTATTTACATTAATAAAGGAAGTTTCCGTTGATAAGTGTCTCCTTCTCTCCACCGGGATGAGGAAAAAATAACTAAATTCTCCACAAAATCTTATTTTTCTTCCCCTATAAATACAATAATGGAAGATTAGGTGGTTGAACTCTTTTAATTTCCATAACACCTGTGACAGTGTGAATGAACTTCAGCCCCCTCTCCTTAAGATAGCAGCTTCCTCTGCAGCCACATAATCATATGAAGAGTGTATTTGGTTCATCAAGTTGTCTGCCAAATTGAAGACAGATCAAACAACTTACGCAATTGAAGACAGATCAAACAACTTACGTAAATTAAAAAAAAATAATAATAACCATTACATCCCAGAGAAGAAATACAATAAGGAAATTACTTGGGCATATTTACATTTCCCTTGACATGGATACACGGAATATCAGATAGTGTCTCTGTGGGAACAAAAATTATTTAATCAGTAGCTCTAAGGAGTAAAAAACATAAAAACATATCACTATTAACTGTTAGCATTTTGTTTCATCAGATAGTCTCAGAGTTTCTTCCTGGGAAAATAGGAATAAGCTGTTCTAATGGGTAGTGGCAAGAACAACTCCCACAGTCTTTTAACTTAGGAGTAACTAAATAAACCAGAACTTGGAGCAAGACAGCAAATGCTCCATTTTAGCAGCATGATAAATAATGAATAGGTTATTAAAACACAACTGATCACATCTCTTCATCCAACTCCATAATACAAGAGCAAAGGGACAAATAATGCTAATGACTTATAGGAAATTTAAAACTCCTAAAAGGAAATACAGTGCATAAATGAGCACAGTACCATAAATCTGCAGAGCTTACTTACAGCCATGGGGGAAATCACGGAGAGCAGTTGTTTAGAGAGATTTAAAGAGGACTTGCACGTTCCTCCTGAGCAACTAGAGTCGATCAGCACCTGAAGCAAGGGTATCACAGAAAGTTAACTCAGTGCCTCCTGCCCTCTAGCCTGGAGTAACACCTGATAGCTGGAGGAGGGCCAGGGGAGGATCAGATCCATATTCGGTTGCAAATGAGAATTAAAAGTGAGATGACAATGAATTCCTGAAAGCTTTATATTTAATTCAAAACTGAATTTATTGATTTTCTTCCCAGTAAGTTCTTTAAAATCTTTAATCTAGTCTTTTCAGGGCCCACAAGATGTATTACTTTGGCACAAAGGTATTTTCCAGGGACTCTGTTTTAATCCTTTATTTAAATCCAAAATACAAAGTAAAACCCAACAGATACAAACATCTAAAATACCATAAAAACAAATACTCTATGGGCCAAAGGTATGATAAAAGAAATTCGGTCTCATGAAGTTTTGGGTTTTACCTTAAAGTTTAAGCAAGAGAAAGCAAGGTTTAAAGACAACGAATCATCGGGAGGGTTTTGCAAATGAGTCTTAGCTATAAATACCTAGGAAAAGGATGGTGCGTGAGTAAAATTAAATTTTGTCCTTTGAACAAAAGGACAAAACAACATGATTATCTTTGAAATGTCTAAGAAAATGGTCATAAAATACATGAGACAGAAACATTTAAAGTTTACAAATAAGCAGCCACATATTTTTAAATAATGTTTGGTAGCTTATTTTATTTTAATTAAATGTGATTAGAATATGTCCTTAATATTTTATAAATCTTTGCAAATACAATTGTATACTTGTGGAATATAATTTTTTTTATTCAAATGTTTCAAAATGATTCGCACTTTTGTCACCAGCTATAAGTTATTTTCCTTAGTTTGGGGCAGTATTTTCACACAAAACCCCTACTAAATGAGAAACTAAAACTGTGAAAGCTGTGCTACTAAGCAATTATTTCAAAATAGAAACACATATATATATTTGTTTTGTAAATCTCACATAGAAAAATACATAACTTCAAAATATGCTAAAAATTGGACTTTTTTTCAAGGTAACGAATTTACATAAAAGATTAACAAAGAATTGCCCGTATTAGCTCCTTTTTCTTTTGAAGTCAGAAACCTATCCTATTTAGAATAAAAGATGATGAGTATCCTATGATAAATTATGTTTTCTATTATGCTTTGGCCTCTCTGGATAATCACTTATATCCTCTTAGTTTTTATAACTGCTAACCACATTCTCTTAGATTTTGAAATTTAATTGAAATGTTTATGAAATGTGTTATACTGAGCTTCCAAAAATATATCTTCTTCCCTGCATGTACATGTATGTGTGTTTAATTGAAGAGGATTATATACTTATACTCCTATTCCAACCAAGTGCACAGTTCTCCAGTACTTTTTCTGATCACGATTTGATTTCTGAGCTATGTCTGATATATCAAAAATTCAAGAAACACTAGTAGTAAATGCGTGTTTACTTCAGAACAACTGTATAGGAACGCCTGGATGGCTCCTTCAGCTCAGGTCACTTTCTCAGGATCCGAAGTGTCCTGGGATTGAGCACCATAGGGCTCCCTGCTCAGTGGTGAGTCTGCTTCTCCCTCTGTCTCTGTCCTCCCCCACCTCGCTTGCTCTCTCTCACTCTCAAATAAATAAAATCTAAAAAAAAGTAAAAAGAAACAACTGTATAAAAAGTGCAACTTGAAAGGGATGTCAAAAGATGTTATCCTTCAGTTCAGTAGGATTTTATCACCTGTGATGAAATAAACGATAACCTTTCACTTTTTCCTCCCTGCTTTTTTTTTAAATATTTTATTTATTTATTAGAGAGAGAGAGAGAGACACACATAACGAGAGAGAGAACACAAGCAGAGGGAGTGGGAGAGAGAGAAGCAGGCTTCCCGCCTGAGCAGGGAGCCCATTGCAGCCTTGATCCCAGGACCCTGGGATCATGACCTGAGCTGAAGGCGGATGCTTAACGACTGAGCCACCCAGGTGGCCCTCCTCCCTGCTTTATTTAGTATTATGCATGCTAGAGTTTAAGAATCAAAGTGCTGACTGTCTCCAGCTGATGCCATCTCCACTTGAGACCAAGGCAATAATAGGTCAGAGCTGGTGTGTGGCTCTAAAACCTACTAAAGGTGAAACCAAACAATAAAACTTACTTTGTGTGGTTTTGCCCTAACAGTTAACATAAAGAAAATAAACTTGTAATAATGCAATTATTTTCCTACAGAAGCTCAGGATATTTCGGCCTACTTGAATAGCTAACGATCAAATTATATTTTTGATATTTAAAATTCTATTTAAAAAATCAGTTTGTTATTGTAAGGATTTCTCTTGTCATTGTTTTCTTTTTAATTGCTTTTTAAAATAAGTAAAATTCGGTTCAATTTCCAACAAAGGTATTGCTGAAGTGAGTGACTGGTTAAACTATATCTTAGGAATTTTCTAAAGTTATTTTGGTGTTCAGTATAAAATATTTTCATTTATCAAATCCCCTACTGATAGACAATTTTTTCTTCATAATTAAAAATGTGCAACAAATCATCATTACAGATGTTTCCTTGTGTATATATGAAGATTTTTGTTTAGAATAAACTCCCTAAAATGTACATCTGGGTCAAAGTAACAACATTTACAGTTTTACAAGTCCTAGATAAATTGATCTTCATAGTCATTATATTCATTTACATTTTAATCCACTAATTCTCTAAAAGTTCTAAGTTTTATGAATAATTATCACACTACAATGTGTCATGGAAGGTGGATAGTGTACATTAAAAATTAGCAATGATACTCCTTTGGCACTAATTTGTAATTCTCAGTCAGGTATATAGGTCTATTCAGAAATGTTTGCTCTAACAGGAACCGGTAAGTGTTTTGTCATACACTCTTTAAAAAATGTTTTCTTTTGGGAGAATTTTAGAATTATAAAATTTAGAATTTTAGAAAAGTTGCAGAGATAGTACAGGGAATTCCTTGTATACTTCACCCAATTTCTCCTAATGTTAATTATCAAAACTAAAAAACCAAATATTAGTATGTTACCATTAACTAAATTCTAGACTTGATTTGGATTTCACTAGTTTTTCCACTTATGTCCTTTTTCTGTTTCAAGAGACCATCCAGAATATCACTTTGCATTCCTTGTCATGCCTCCTACTGGTCTCTGAAAGTTTCTCAGTCATTTCTTGTTTTTCATGACCTTCATACTTTTGAGAAGTATTAGGTATTTTATAGAATATCCTCGATTTGGATCTATCTGGTTTTCTTCCTTCATTATTAGAATGGGGTTACAGGTTTTCAAAAAATATATAACAGTGAAATGTCCTTTGCATCTCATCATCTTACGGAATACATGATAGTCACATGATGTCACTGATGTTTTTAACCTTCATTGCTTGTTTAAGGTAGTTTTGGCAGTTTCTCTAGTGTAAAGTTGTTATTTTTCTCTTTCCTTACTCTATTCTTTAGAAATAAGTTAATGAGTCTAGTCCACTTCAAGGGGTGTGGTGATTTAGTTCCATCCACTAGTGAGGTATCTGTATGGATCATTTAGAAATCTTCTATAAGGAAGTTTATTCCTTTCCCTGCTTTATCTCTATGATCTTTTCTTTATAGCTATATAGACTCAAGGGCATTTATTTTATACTTTAGGTTATAAACCAATACTACATTATTTATTTTGCTTTTAAGTTTTTCCAGCTTTGATCATGGGAAGCTCTTTCAGGTTGGCTCCTATGTCTTTTCACTTGTCTCCTTACTTCTGCTTTTTAAGCACTTCTTAACTTTCTCTTACTACAAGGTGCTCCAGGTTCATTGTATATTTTCTCTTTCCCAGGGCTAGAATCAATGATTTCTCCAAGGAGCCTGGTTCCTTTTCTTGGAGAATGGTATTTAGAAACCAAGAGCTGGGTGGTGAGTATGCTCACAGCTCCTGAGGTGTCATTGCTTTTAGCCCTTCCCTATGGACACAGCTGGGTAATATACGTGTGTATATTAGCCTATGCATACATACATATTTATGACCATTTCTGTGTCTAGTCATCTGTATATACATTAGGCTTAACATGAGTTTGTACTAAAGGCTGTGACTCTCACTCATCCTGTCATGTACTTTTAATTCTGCTCTCTGTTGATTTACTTAAAGCATATGCAAACATTGTCATGACAGAGAGTAAATGTCTTAAAAATTATATATAGTATTCAATATTTACATACTCAAAATTTGATATACTAGCAACATTTTAATTCATCCCATCACCTAATCCCTATTAATCATAAGGAAACTGAAGAATAGAGAAAATAGGTAATTTAGCCCAGTTAAACATGAATTAGGACCAATATGCGATATGTCTTAATAGCAGTGTGTTTGCGATTGTCTCAATGTGGAGAAGAAAACTTCCCTTATCAGCTTTATTTCAAGAGCATGTGTATGTGGTACCAATAAAGACAGAAGAAGGGGAAAGAGAAGTGGATAGATGAGAATAATATAAAAGATACTTATGTTACTTACAACAATAAATATAGATATGAGTTGCATTAAATATTTATATGTTAATCCCTTCTTAACTACAGTTAATACATTAAGTTTAAATATTTTTAAGCAGCATCAATGCCTTAGGAAAGATTTATGGTAATAAAGTTTGACAGTTATTTGAAATTGCTTATGTATATGTTAGCTGACATTAGCATAAGTAAATTGCTTCTGTTCTGGAATTCACCTTGAAGCCATTTTTGAATTTGATAATTCCCTATTCTCTAATACTCAAGTCATATTTAAATAAAAAATGAAAACTGTGCCTATTACCTCTGGTTATTCAGTATGTTCATGGATTTCTAAGTATAGCACATGGTACTAACTGCCATTATACAACCACTGTGTGTTATATTCTACATAACTCAAAACAGAGACCTCAAGATCCACTAAGAAAGGTGACTGACTATAATAATTGATTTCTTACTATGTTTAGTTTATTTCCATAGGCTATTATTTTGGAAATCAACAAGAAAGCAGCTGAAAGTCACCCTTAAGGATATTTAAGCTGGCATGTCACAAACATATCTTCTGTTTTTTATTATTTGTTTTTTTTTAAACAAGTGTCCTTTATGGGGCACCTGAGTAGCACAGTTGGTTAAGCGCCCGACTCTTAGTTTCTGCTCAGGTAGTGATCTCGGGGTCGTGAGATCAAGGCCTCCCCCCACCCCCAGCCTGCCGTTGAGCTCTGTGTTCAGTGTGGAGTCTGCTTAAGACAATCTCTCCCTCTCCCTCTGCTCCTCCTCCTCACTCTCTCTCTCTAAAATAAATAAATAAATAAATCTTAAAGAAAAAAAAGTATCCTTGATGAGTATGGAGAGTAAATAAACTTGACAGTCTGGTATCAAACCTTCTTTCACTTGGAAAAATGTCTCTTATTATCTTAAACCTTGCATATCAGTAATATTAAGACTCCTAAAAGAAAGAATATTGCTTCACAAAACTTACAGATGTTTTAGAAAAAAATCAACAACATAAACTCAAGGATAAAGGACATAAAATCTAATTTTTCTTTTCTTCTATGATTCTTAGCTGGTTGAAACAAACAGACATCAATCCTCCCCCCCCCCCTTTAAGATGTGCACTTTAGCTGTGAAAGGTGTAAGCCTGATGATTCACAGACCTGTACCCTTGGGGCAAATAATAAAAAAAAATTAAAAAAAAAGATGTGCACTTTATTAAACTGGTTTCAAGTCAGTATATAGGTAAACCCTGGCTTCCTCCATGCCTCAACCCCACTCCCATGGAGACCAAAAGCCTTCATACATCTCAAATGGGAGACAAACAGGAGGGCTATGATGGCAGACCTTTCAAAATAAAGCAAAAAGAACAAGTATTAAGGTCAAGATTAAAAAAAAATTGGATCATGTAATTAACACAAGAGCAATGCTATCACCCTCCCCTGTGTGGACTCAGACAAGGACTGGCCCTTCTTCTCAGGGCGAAATGGGGAGGCTTTTGGGAAGGCAAGAGAATTCCTATAACAGCGCATCTCATGGTAACTGGAATTGCTATTAAAAAACAGTGTACAATCAAAATCCTCAGCCACAGTGGAGAACTTTGGAGACGCTGGCTCCAATCAACTGCAGTCACCTTCACTGTTTCAGTTTTTAAACCCTCAATCAACTGTAAGTAATTCTTTTTTAAAAAAAATTATTTATTTATTTGAGAGAGAGTGTGAGCAAGGGAAAGCATGAGCAAGGAAGGGGCAGAGGGAGAGGGAGAAGCTCACTACCTGCTTAGCAGGGAGACCAATGAGGGGCTCGATGAAGGGCTCGATCCCAGGACCCTGGGATCATGACCTGAGCCAAAGGCAGACGCTTAACTGACTGAGCCACCCAGATGCCCCCAACCTTAAGTAATTCTTTAAAAAAGTACATACTACTACAATCCAATTGTATAGTTATTTAATAATAAAGGATTCTAGGAATAGTGATTTAGGAATTTCCTAGTCAAGTTTAAGTGATAACATGTTATTTTACAGGCTGGGTATCCTGAAATTCTCTGTATTAGATTATTTTTATTCTTTTTTATCCCCTGCATTTTTATTTTCTGTATTTTGAAATTTTGTAGTTGTCTCACATATTCTAACTGGCTTGAGCTTTGTTTCTTGATATCATAGAGGTGAAAGTCCTTTCTTATTTCAGAAACATTTCAGACACTGAAGGTAAGCATTTAAGTTATTTCCCACGATATCCAAAATTTTTTCTGGAATTGGATGACTTTCAAAATCTAACATCAGCTTCTTCTAAATATTAGCACAGTTTTACATATCATTAAAATAGCTACATGTATTAATATCACCATCAGTCTTATCAGAAAAGCCTTTCAGCATTGAGAAGCTATCGAGCTCAAGATGGCAGATAACAAGTTTTCCAAAATTTTAGTTTTTGCTCTAAAGTACAATTTTTATTAGCAAAAATATGCTTATGTGTTTTCTTTAAAGTGACTGGCTGACTTCATCCACATTCAAGAAAATATTTGTTAAATACTCAAGTCTGAATAAGCATAATTTACCTGTCAGTTGTACCTTCAATTAAAAATACTGTTCCAAGGGTGCCTGGGTGGCTCAGTGGGTTAAAGCCTCTGCTTTCAGCTCAGGTCATGATCTCAGCATCCTGGGATCAAGGCCCGCATCGGGCTCTCTGCTCAGCAGGGAGCCTGCTTCCTCCTCTCCCTGTCTCTCTGCCTGCCTCTCTGCCTACTTGTAATCTCTCTCTCTGTGTCAAATAAAATAAATAAAATCTTAAAAAAAAAAATACTGTTCCATGGGGGAAAAAGTTACTTTAACTCTCAACTCAAAGGAGTATATATTCTTTTAGACAACCATCCTACATCAGTTTACAGCACAAGGTCTTTATTTGTATTTCTGGTTTCTTCATACAAAATATATTTAAAATATGTACTTAAGATCACATTTTTACAAAATTAAAATGAATACTTTTTACTGATACCTGAAGGATATCTTCAGTGAACCTGCTTTTTTTCCCCCTGTGAGCGCATGCTGGGAAAAATAACAACTATTTATAAAGCTTGATGACACTGACTTGATTTTACGTTAAGGAAATAGGAGTTTTAATCATCAATGCCAATGACAACACAATTGTTCCTGAACAAACCTCTGAGATTTAAATTGGTTATTCAATTCTTTGAATATTTTAGCCCCAGTTCTGTTCATTCCCAAGCATTTTCTTTTTTTAAAGTTAATTAATATATTTATTTGAGAGAGAAATAGAGCAAGCAAGCAAGTGGGAGAAGGGACAAAGAGAGAGGGAGAAGGACAAGCAGACTCAATGCTGAATGTGAAACCCAACTTGGGAATGGATCTCACAACTTATGATATCATGACCTGAGCTTAAATCAAGAGTCAGAAGATTAACTGACTGAGCCACCCAGGCACCCTATTTCCAAGCATTTCTATAAGGCCATTTCTTTGATGATTATGTGGTACTGATATCCAACAAAAAAAGGTCAAAACAACGTCTACCTATTATCTATATATGCATCCATTTTTGAGGCAGAGCTATAATTCTTCAGATAAGAAATAGTATCTATTCATATTTACAGCTAAATTATTAATTTGACAAACTATAGTATTGTTGGAAAATAGCAGTGCTGTGATTTTTATTAGTGACTTTTCATCAAGCAGGCATTCGGCAATGTCAACTCCATAAAGCTTTATTAATCATTCAGCTACTGTGTGCATTTCTCAAACTGATATAATATGATGGCTTACCCTGTTAAGATGATTCAGTGGCTTTTCATTTTCAATTTGAAAAATTATAAGATAAAATTTAGGGCTTCTCAAGAGCTCATCAAGTCTACATTTACAATATTTGATTCCGTTTTCTTTAAACGCTAAGCAATTGGTCTCAAAATGATGCTACAATTTAACTGTCAGCATAAGATCACTATAAAATATTCTGTTGTGTGAGACATAGATAATTTAGTAATATCTATAAAGCCTAAAGAGTAAAGGCTTTTGGCATATCTGTGTTCACTAGTTATATAATTTGCCATTTTCTTTAGAGTCAATTCCTTTTTCGTGGGTCACAAGTCTATGATATGTTTGTTTCATCTTTTTCAGCATCATTAGACACAGATGATATGTACTGAAAAAGCAAGTCTTCTAGTTTCGCCCTCCTCATAATGCACCTTGAAATATTAAAGACATACATAACAAATACATTTTATTTTGTAATGAACTAATACAATGTCTGACCTTTAGTGAACAAAAGCAGGATTGTAGAGATTAACAGATATAACTGAAGATAGCAGTAGGAACACAGAAGTGCCCAGGAGAATATGATATTATGTTTGAACACAGATATATTTATAACCTAAACCTACTAACTTAGAAATTTTTAAAACCAATACACAATTACACTTTCAATTATTAAAAAGAGTGCTGATACCATTACACAGCACATAATTTCTGGAAAACAAAAAACCAAAAACTTCTTTATCCACTCATGAAAGGATGACACTGGAAAAATCAAATAATGATTTAGTATTATTATGAATGTACTTTAATATGGCTAACACCCAGAAAGGTCCTCTTTTAAAAGGTGCTGGGAAGCTAAAATAATATATTATACATACAAGGTTATATAGTTGATCCTTGAACAACATAAGGTTAGGGATATTGACCTTCACTCCTGCACAGTTTAAAATCCACGTATAATTTTTCATGCCCCAAAAACTTAACTACTAATAGCCTCCTGTTAACTTACCAATTACATAGTCAATTAACCTATATTTTGTATGTTAAATGTATTGTATTTTGAATTCTTACAATAAAGTAAGCTAGAGAAAAGAAAATGTTATTAAGAAAATTATAAAGAAAATAAAATACATGTACAGTACTGTATTGTACTTATTTTTAAAAAATGTGTGGGGCATCTGGGTGGCTAGGTCGTTAAGCGTCTGCCTTTGGCTCAGGTCATGATCCCAGGGTCCTGGGATGGAGCCCCGCATCAGGCTCCCTGGTCAGCAGGGAGCCTGCTTCTTCCTCTCCCATTCCTGCTGCTTGTGTTCCTTCTCTGGCTATCTCTCTATATCAGATAAATAAATAAAATTTTTTTAAAAAGTGCATAAGTGGACCTGTGCAGGTTGAACCCATGTCGTTCAAGGGTCAACTGCGTATTGTTTTGTAAAACATATTTTCAGGTATACATGCATACGTGTGTACCTAGTTCCAGTATAAAATGGATTTCTTACTATCCATTGCAATGAAAACAGCATTCTAAAGCAGGAGTTGAAAGCTCTGCAAAGAAAGCAGAGAGAATAATGAAGAAAATGAAGTTGGATTCTGGCCAATACAGTCATGCAGAAGAGAGGGTCTGGTGGGCACAGATCTTTTTGTTTTTCAGAAATAGAAAATTTGAACAGACATATAGCCAGCAAAGAAACTGAATCAGTAGTCAAAAATTTCCCAAGAAACAAAAGTCCAGGACCAGATGACTCTGTAGGGGAATTCTACCAGACATTTAAAGAAGAGTTAATACCTATTCTTCTCAAACTGTTCCAAAAAATAGAAATGAAAGGAAGACTTCCAAACTCATTCTACAAGGCCAGCATTACCTTGATTTCAAAACCAGACAGACTCCACTAAAAAGGAGAATTACAGGCTAAGATCCCTAAGAACATGGATGCAAAAATTCTCAATAAGATACTGCCAAATTGAATCCAACAGCTATTTAACTTTCTACAGGAAATATTTTCCTATGAAAAGGCTGGCAACTAATAATTTTTATAAAGCTATTTGCCCCTCCTCCTCAAATACATCATTATATGGGATTCACTTTGCATCTTGTTAGTTTTCTGAAATAATTTAAAAAACGACTTCTGGGAGCATTTGGCTGGCTCAGTCTGTAGAGCACATGACTCTTGGGGTTTGTGAGTTCAAGCCCCAATTTGGGTGTAGATTATAAATAAATAAACATTAGGAAGGGAAGGGAAGGGAAGGGAAAGAAAAGAAAAAACCCTCTGGTGTTCATGTTCCTCATATTCCAAACCACTCTCTCTGCCATCCTTCAGTGAAAGTACTGAATAAGTGCTCTCTTCTGTGTCTCTTCCCCTTTTCTTCTTCAAACCATTCCAATTTTGGTTCCTTCACCATCACTACATTTAAACTGCTTTTCTAAAGGTTACCAATAAATTTCATGTTCAAAAATTAATACACACTTGTAATCTTACATTTTTCTGAAATATTATGAATTTTGACTGTTTTCTCATGAAATAATTTTTCTTGCTCAATTCCCATTACCCTAAATTACCTAGCTATTCTTTTAATCAGACAGGCCACCCTTTCTTGGTTTCCTTTTCTTGTTCCTATTTCTGAATGTCAGAGTGTCCCAGTTGTGGGTCCTGCAAAATTAGCAATGCCTTCTTTCTTTGGCACAGTCCTTACATTAATCATTTTGATCTCAATGAGAAGAAAATTAAGGACATTTAAAAAACAGATAGGTTAATTAATGTGATTCACTATTATCTTATTTCTTATCACATAAAATTTCAAGGACTACCCACTCTGGTTTTAGACTAAACTAGATGAGATTCTTCACTGTAAAATTTCTGGACCTAAGACCATATGAGGTTCACTATGTTCCTTAGATGTGTTTATATTATAATTATAAAGGTAGAACAGAGAAGTTTTTTCACACAGCCTACCTGAAAACCTTGTAGACATCTAGGCTATGGCTTTTTTCCTTGGGGCATAATTGTCAACTTGGGTTGGCATCTCTGTACAATTTTGTTTTATTTTACTTCCAATGCAAATATGTTTTCTTCTAGTTTAACTGTAGGGATATATAAACCAAGAGAATAAGCAGGCAGGCTTTCTAAACTAAGATTATTAAAGCAGGGAAATTTCAAGTGTCCTATGATTTAAACTTTTTGCGGATTGTGGCAAATTAAAGATGGCTGCAGGGTCCTTGACACTCCTACTGTTGAAAGGCAGGTTTGCTTTCATATCCCTTTTGATAGGATCTGGCCTGTGACTGCTTAAATCAGTAGAGTATGGAGTAGAGGACACTATGTCTTAAGGCTTTCAACACTTTTACACTCTTGGGGAGCCCTAAGATGCTCTGTACTAGATCTAACTGTCCTCTGAAAAGACCATGTGGGGAAACCCTGAAACTAAATGGAAAGAGAAATGGGTGAGATGATCCCTTTTTTCCACCTATTGCCACCAAGTCACAAGGCCAAAAAGCTGAGTACCACCAAGTGGTGGTCCATACCACCTAGTCCATACCACATGGAGAAGAATCCAATCGCCAAGTCGTGTCTGATTCCCTGACTCCAAAGTTATGAAATATAATTAAATTCTTGTTATTTAAAGCCACTAAATTTTTAATTAGTTTGTTAGGCAAACTAGCCTATAACAAAATTTGAGATAGCCATAACAAAATGTGGTAACTGGCAGTAATGTGCCACCATAATAGAAATCCAAAACATTCAAAACACGTGACATTGGCTTTAAAACTATGTTGGAATCTGAAAGGATCTTAAAGAGACTTTAAGTAAAAGTTGGGAGACTTTTGAGAAGGCTGTCTATAAGAACCTGAGTGATAGAAAATTGTCATTGGAGGCTAGAAAAAACTGGACCCTTATTACATCATGGCACAAAATTTGGCAACTTCAGCATGTCACATTGGAGAAATTAGCAAAGTACTTAATGAACTTGTATGTCTAGCTGAGTGTCTTCCATACAAATCTGGATATGGCTGCTTTTTTTTTTAGCTGCCTATGATAAAATAAATGATAGATGCACTAAACAAAAAAAAAATATATATATATAAGCTTTTGGTAGAATTTAGAGGAAATAAAAAGCATCTGAGATGGTCTGTTAAAACATTCGTCTAGAAGCTAACACTATACTATATATGAACTAACTTGAATTTAAATAAAATCTTGAAAGGAAAAAATTCATATGCATATGAAAACAAAGCAAAAGAAAACATATCAAAACAATGTGTTTCTTATCCTAGTCTCTTCCAGCAAAGGATATCAAGGTAAGAAATAGCCTCAGTGGGATGTGGAGAGTAGGGAAAATGGGTGAAGGTAGTCAAAATCTACAAGCTTCCAGTTAAAAGATAAATAAGTTCTAGGGACATAATGTACACCATGGTGACGATAGTCAATAATGCTGAATTATATACTTGAATGTTGCTAAGAGAGTAGATTTTAAATGTGCTCATCACAAGAAATAAAATCATAACTCTGCAAGATAATGGATGTTAATTAAACTTCCAGTGGGAATCATTTTGTAAAATGTACATATTAAGTAATTATATTGTATACCTTAAACTGTACATATTATATGTCAATTATATCTCTATAAAGATAGAAAAAAGAATTAGCCTCAAGGCAAATACTCATCAGTATCAGGGATAGATATGTAGGATATTAAGACATCAGATCATGGATCTTTTGCTGTGAAGTCTTGCTCTTCTAAATTATAGAATCTCTATGAATCCTAAGCACTTTGAAATTCATTAAAAACTGACACAATGTTTGCTATAATGGTAAAAAATAAAAAGAGGCTTTGGACTCCAAATATACATTTGGAAAGAAAGGTGGGAAAGCCTACTCAGTTACCTAGACTGTTTCTTTCAAAAAAGGAAGGCTATCTTAGAGGGTGGTACCAAGAACACAGAAAGTAAAGACATTATTCAAGGAGAATGATGGACTGGAGACACACTAACTGTGAGCAAAACCAGGACCTGAACAAGGAACAACTTCTGCCCCCAGATTAAGAGACTTCAAAATATTTGCCCTGTGAGATTTCAGAATTTGAATGGACCAGTGATTGCTACTGGCCTCCCTCTACACTCTCTGAAAAAAGTGTCTGTTGAGCCTATCTGTTCTTTCCCCCATTATTTGTTGGTTTGTGGATGGCATATAGCTAATCTTTAAGTTAATAAGTCTACGGATCAGGAGGAGTCACATCCAAGGAGCCTTCACTGCTCTTAGACTTGACTTAAATCATGAGCTCCTCAACCTCAAGCTTGTTGCCATAATTCAGAAAAGATTTCTGAGACCTAGAATTGAGGTTAACATAATTTGCATGTTTGGAAAATGTAAATAATTTTCAGCCAGAGAGGTAGACTCTAGAAAATTACATCCTTACAAATACTCTTCTATGTGATGTGACTTTACATAGGCTCCCTTAAGAAATGGATTCTATATCTCCACCCCTGAACTCTGGGTTTGGCCATGTGTTTTTCTTGGCCAACAGGATAATATCAAGTATGTTTCAAGAAGAGACTTAAAAGGCATTATCAACTGAGACTTGATCTCTCTTGGTGTGTTTGAAACTAGAGAGCCCCATGTAAACAAGTGTAGGCCTTTGGCAAACTGTGGGAGGATAACTGGCCATGTGAAGGGGAATTGAGATGCTATGGCCAATATCTGCTGTTGTACAACAAATAAATAAACAACATATAAATAAAGCTAACCTAGATCATTCAGCCACCATCAAACTCCCCAAATCATACAGCCAATGGGAGAACCTAAATCAAGATGAGCACCTCAACTAGAAGAACTGCTCAGCAGATCTGAACAATGAACTAAATAGAATGCTTGGGTTTGTTTTTGTTTTTGTTTTTGTTTTTAAGCTGCTGAGTTTTTTAAAGTTGCTGTTGGTTTGTGGGCAAGCAAAAGTTTACTGATGCAATCATCTTAGCCTTTATCCTAGCTATTTTAGAAAGTGGTATAAGAAAGCATGGTGCTGTTATAAAAATTGCCCATTTTTCTGTCAGTCATATTGTAGGCAGCAAGGATAAATGCAGAACAGGCTAGAAGGCTAATGATGTATGTTATACCATGGCAAAACATCAGTAAAGCTGTCACCTGAAATACTTCGGAAGTTACACTACATGCCAATGCAGCCTATAATTTTGTATAATTGGTTGCTTTTAGGATGTGTGTGTGTTTCAACATTTATTCAAAACATGTTCCAATAAAATCAGGAAGATACTCTATAAACCCTTTACTAGGGAGAAGGCTTCCAACTTTCCCATCCCCTATACTTTTTCAAAGAAAACTCTATACCCAACATCCTGTTGGTAATGAAACAGAATTTTGTTTAAAATAGTATATAAAAATCAGGCGCCTGGGTGGCTCAGTCGTTAAGCGTCTGCCTCCGGCTCAGGTCATGATCCCAGGGTCCTGGAATCGAGCCCCACATTGGGAGCTCTGCTCAGCAGGAAAGCCTGCTTCTCCCTCTCCCACTCCCCCTGCTGGCGGTCCCTCTTTCGCTGTATCTCTCTCAAAATAAAATAAATAAAATCTTCACCAAAAAAAATAGTATATAAAAATCAAGTGGAACCAACCTCTCACTGGAGGATCAAAAGTACACTTCCGTACTTAAAAGGGTATTCTTGTTTGAGATACACGTTTTTGGAAGCCGAACTGCAAGATGCAACCCATTCCCCCACCGCCCTGCCAATTTTCCAAGGCTAGATAATAAAAGGCATCCTGACTTCTGCTTTCATCACTTGGATATCTCAAAATGGGGGAAGCCAGCAGCCATTTTATAGACTTAAGCAGTCATGTGGAAAGAACTATAGGGAATTGGGTGGGGGACTGAGGCTTCCTGCCTACATCCAGGTGGCCATGTGAATAAGCCACTGTGGCAATGGTTCTCTCAGTTCTAGTCATGCCTGCAGATGACTGAATACCTGGCTGAAACCTCATGAGAGACTCCGAGGCAGAGCTGCTCAGCTAAGAGGCTACCAAATTTCTCATCTACCCGAACTATGAGAAATAAAAATTTGTCTTATTATTTTAAGGCAATTACTATGGCAGCAATAAATAATTAATGCAAACTAGGAACATTTCAGTTTTTAAATTTTACTTGAAGGCTGAACTGCTTTTTATTTAAAAGCCCTGACTTAGGACACATCCCTTGGATTTGCCACTTACCTACTCTGTGACTGTGGGCAAGTTGCTCATCTTTATATGCTCATTAATCTGCAAAATGGAATAAAAATAGTAATTACATGATTGAGAGATGTTCAATTTAAATTAAGTAATATATAAAAGTGATTAGAAAGGTACCTGGCACACAGTACCCTACCTCTACCAAAAGTCTTTTTTTTTTTAAAGATTTTATTTATTCATTTGACACAGAGAGAGAGATCACAAGTAGGCAGAGAAGCAGGCAGAGAGAGAGGAGGAAGCAGGCTCCCCTCTGAGNCCCTCTGAGCAGAGAGCCCGATGCGGGCCTCGATCCCGGGACCCTGGGATCATGACCTGAGCCGAAGGCAGAGGCTTTAACCCACTGAGCCACCCAGGCGCCCAAAAAAAAAGTTTTAAAATTAAATTTCNTTTTATGTCTGAAAATACATACAACACATTTGACTGAGTTCTAATATTTCAGGGTTGTTTCTTAAAATATTATACTGAATATAACCGTAACTATTTTTTCTCATAGACTATTTCTAAAAGTTGCTTTCGCTTCTACATTTTTTGTTTCACAGAATCATAATGCATTTTGTCCTTCTGCTATAAACGAACCAAGCTTTATAAAGATAGACATGGTGGTTTCTAATAAATGAAATAGTCATCCTAAGGCATAGTATGGTAGATATATATCACTTCAAGGTCTGGATACAGAGTGGAGACTTCTATTAATATTAAGTATGCACTTCTCCAATTTCAAACTCACATCCTTTATCTGAGCTTCACACTCCTTGGGAGACATATCAAATTGTAATTCTTGCCTTTTTGATGTTTACTACAGCAAATAACTTATTTCCTATGGTGCTATTCATTTTACTCTCATAAATAAAACATTCTTTCATCTATTGTATATTTTATTTGCTATTGAGACCAAATTCTAAGACTAGCATCAGGATTTTATTTCTTTGGTTTGGCCATTTTATTATTCCTTTAAGTTACCGTATGTTGGGAATAGTTATGTATTACATGCTATGAATATTAGAAGCATTTTCTTTGTATAACATGTAACTGCTTCCCAACTTCCCAAATGACTAATTCTTCCCTAAATAATGCTTCCTTTTCAAGTAGAATTATTTCTTATATATATGATGAAAAGTCGTGCTCCTAATATAAGGAAAAAATTCAACTAGCTTAACTCTATTTTGAATTTTTAAAACTTTTTACTTGAAAAATTAAGATTAATTATTGAATTATCCATAAGAAAACAAAATGAAAAATGATTACCTAAGGGGGCTAATGATGTAATAATTTTATAGAGATGCTGATTTCTAAATTGAGTTATTTATTAGTTCAACATAAATTAACAATAGTTTTAGTTTGGGAGAAAAACGACAGTAGAATTTTCCATTATATTTATTATATTAATATAATAAACTAAGAAGAACATTTTGAATATGTTATCTAGGAGGAAATAGAAAAAGGTATCATGTTTCCATTGGTTTTATTTTTGACTTGGCTATCACCAACATGAAGAACAGTCATTGTGCCTTATTTGCAGAATATTAAACTGCACATATAGGACACTAGCTTCTAGTTGCTAAAATGGAGCATATAGGAAAAAACCATTTTGGTGATGTCTTAAAATATTACTACCAAACAAGTCAATTTGCAAACGCTAATATTACATTTTTGTAACATTTGTTTGAAATTATTTATCTCATGCTGACTAGGTACCACACACAGCACAGAGATTAGATAAATTAGCCATTAGCCAGTTTCTTGTCCTTTGATTAACAATCAAAAGAGAGATTGAGGGGGAAAAAAAAGGCCAACCTGTTTCACCCTCATTCCTATCTACTTGATAAAGACAGAGCCTGCAGGTTAAGAAAAAAAAAAAGTTATACAGCTACTCAACAGGTGGAGTGTATATATTTCTGTAATTAGATATAAATATATAAAAGTACACACACACACTTAATTCCTTCTCATTCTACATTTCTACACAGATTCTGCTGAGCCTTCAGAGGGATTGTTTCCACCCTATATATAAACTGTAGACTATTTTTATTTCCTTCTAAATGATCTGAGACATTGGGGGGAAAAAACTGATTTCTCTTTCCAAATCAAAAGACACGAGTTTTAAGAATTAATTGGTGCAGAATTTTTAAAGCAAAGCATGTATAATCTAGAACAATATTTCCTAGAATATTTTCTTCTATTTGCATGAACACTTTCTTATTGTCATGGCTAAGCTCTCTAGGCAAAGGTAGACCCTATGTCTGAAGTGAAAATAGGAAATACATTTTGTATGTATAGTAAGTGCTTAATTATAAACAGTGATCAAGCAGAATTGGACAGGATAGATTAAGCCCAGGAAAGAAAGACAGACAAAAAGAAGGAAGGAAGAAAGGGAGGGAAGGAGAAAGGAAGGAAAGCATCCCATCCAGCATTTAGTTTTTCCTCAAAAACACCAAGTTTACACAAAGGGAAGTATTTTCTGAGCATATTTTCTGCTTTCTGCCTGAGAAGAAGAAGAGCAACAATGACTCCTGAGTCTAGAAACTCTGCCCGTGACTAGAAGATAGTGAACATAAAGGAGATGAGGATTTGTAGCCAGCACACTTGCTTTGAATCTCTATTCCATTGCTTACTACGTGGTGGTAACTCTATCTTGGTCAACATATTTAAACTAACCCAGTCTTTAAAATAAGAATAATAAAAATTACATCCCAGCATTTTTGAGAGATCATTAAGTGAAATGGTGTATCTAGTACTCTTGACACCAAACAGTTTTTTAAATGTACGCACTGCTTGGGGTAATGAATTATTGCCATGGGAGACCAGAACTGAACATGTGCTAACCCCCTGTGGTGTGTCCTTCTGAGTTCAAGTGTCCATGTTAAATTCCATGCAGCGATAGTAAAGAACTGCATGCTCGTATATGCATAATTAAAAGAGAGACTACAGATCTTCAAATGTTTGTCATATAACTGGTCTGACCTAGTCAGAATTTGCCAGTTAGAAAACTAAGATAAATTAACCCACAATCAAAAGAACAAAGGTATAAACCCCAAATTACAAATGCACTCTTTTAAGTGAGATTTATAAGATAAATAGGAATTTCTCTAAATCCTAAAATGAGCTACATGGTATCAAGATTTGTTTCAGAACCATTGAGAAACTAATTAAAACCTTTCCTTAAATCATTCTGTTCAAAAGTACAGTTTTATTTAGATGTCTAAGGAAAAACTAATTGGAACTCATAGACATAATAAAATATTTGTTACACTCAGGCAAGCCTGAAGCAAACATAATATTTAAATTCTTTTTGTATTAGTTCAGAGCATAAAATGTTTCTAGCATTATCTTTACATAACATACACCCAGTTTCCACAGAGTAGAAGCATATTTGAAATATATTTAAGAGCTTCCCATTTCATAGGCTGCAAAGCAGGACCCAAGCAAAACTGGAAGAACGATTGGTATTGTTTCCTTATCCTAAATTCCAGTTTGATACTTTGATAATTATTGATCTAGTCAATCACAGTTAATTCCTCCAAAATTTTGGAGGAATAATTTCTTTCTAAAAATGATAAGAAAAAGCAAAATACCATCAAAGGAGAGCAATAAATTTTTGCCTTTAAACATCTTATAACATCCAGAAGTTTGAGATACTGGGTAGTTCAGAGGGCTTCTTGACTATAGTAATTTGGCTCCTAATTTTATATACTTGTAGAATTAAAAATTATATAAAAATAGATTACTGTTGTTCAATTAGAGGAAGATATATGCAAGGAATGATGAAGGAGTCAAACTTTGCTGTTCCAGAAAAAGTAGAAGAAAAATATAGTACACATTAGAGCTATTATTTTGTTGTTGTATTCCGTGTGTATGCTATTAAATTTGCCAGAAGTTATAATGTAATGTGAAATAATAATCTCGGTACAAGTATCCTGTCTAGCTCCTGCTTTTAATTAAAATGGTTTTAATATTTCATCAGGATATTTACAGTGATTTCTAGTCAGTAGTTCTTATTATACTTAGAATGTTTAATTTATCATTTAGAATTTCTATTAGAAATAATAATAACTGGGTCTTATGAAATATGTTTTCAGATTCTGTTATAATACATTTGTTTGTTGCCTTTTTTTATTGATACAATGGGTTAGACTAATAAATATGACAGCAGACAACCTTCTATTTCTGGGATGAATGCAAATAGCTATTGAAATTTCCTCATTTAAAATCTTTTTAAGGAAAGAGCTATTGAACTTAGTAATACACTTTCAACATATCTAATTAATCATTTCTTGATTTCATCTATTATCTTTTTATTTACCTATTTTTCTTACTTTCAAATAATTTTTAAATATGAGTGGGTGTTCCAATTTCCAGGTCTGCATATAAGAGCTTGGCAGTCACCACTCAGTCCTAAAACATGAAAAAACTTAGGGGCACCTGAGTGGCTCTGTAAGTTAAGTGTGGGACTCTTGATTTTGGCTCAGGTCATGATCTTAGTTAGGGTCAGGACTGAGCCCCACTTCAGACTCCAGGCTGGGCATGGAACCTGCCTGGGATTCTCTCTCTCCCTATCCTTCTACCCCAACTCCTCCCTCTCTCCCCTCCCCAGCTCACACACAGGAGCTGGGACAAACAAACAAACAAACAAACAAACTTGAACAGACTGAAAATCAACAACTCTTCTTGGATCTATAAGAGAGCGGAGCACACAGGGCAGCCTATAGCCCCCAGGAATCAAAAGACAGACCAGTAAGTAGGACTTATGGCTTACTGGAGCAGAGATTCACAAGTGGAAACCACTGAGGCAACCTTGGGGTAGGAAAACCCAAAGTGTAAACTGACAACTTGCTGGTGGCTTAGTGTGGACAATTCTGGGTGTTAAACACTTCAGGGGCCTCTGTCATGGGTGGGCACCCACAGTGCTGTGAGATTTATCTCCAGGAGCTCATCCAGATTTCCACAGTAAATAGAGGAGAAAAATCCCCCTCTGGCTTCAAGTAGAGGAAGGGGAAAAAGAACCATTTTGAAATGTCAGAGCACTCTGTTCTTAATAAGACCTGCCCTCAGGGGAAACTAGTTAACCAGAGCCTAACCTACTGTGGTATTATCCAAACTTAACCCACTTGTGAAAGGGGAAGACCTAATTGCAGCCATCTTTAGCCTCCCACTTAGGAGAAGAGAAATAACATTTCTAGCCACAAATGTACATACTCTAGCCATTTCCCCCCACCTAATTGGAGAGAAAAAACACCTAAAAAACAATTGTGTCACGTTCACCTTCCACAAGCATAGGCTCACTGAAAGACTGAGCTCTAACCCTAAGATTCTACAGGCTTTCCCTCCTCCACACTTCACCACCGCATTAATAAAGACCTGTATATTGCAGCTCTTTTTACCCAGTACATTAAATCTGGCTATCAAGAAAAAAAATTAGAAGGCACACCAAAAGACAAAACACACAATTTGAAGAGACAACGCATAGCATCAGAATCAGACATGGCAGCACGTTAGAATTACCACACTGGGAATTTAAAACAACCAGGATTAATATGCTAAGGGCTCTAATGAATAAAATAGACATCATGCAAGAACCGATGGGCATTTTAGGGACAGAAATGGAAATCTTAAGAAGGAAACAAAATAAAGTGCTAAAGATCAAAAACACTGTAACGAAAATGAAGAAGGCTTTGATGAGCTTATTAGCAGACTAAACATGACTGAGAAAAGAGTCTCTGATCTAGAGGATAGATTCCTTCATGAGATCACTCCCAAAAACCACAAAAATACCTCCTAACTATCTGGATTTATCTTATGTAATTTTCTATACAGATAACTTATTTTCTGCACAAATCACAAAGGGCGTGTGGCATTATTGATACAAAGCTGTGGCCTTGTAATCAAAGGCTACAGGCTTAGAGATTAGGTTTATGAAAATACATGTGTAAATACGTGTATATATGAAATCTTTGGTTTCTGATTCAAACCAACAAGGAAAAAACTACCTTCAAAAATCAATATCACCTTTTATCAAGTTATTTCAAACTGAAAATTGAAAATACAATTTATTACAAATTAAAAATTGACATACTTTTTTCTTTTCTTGGTGTGGTTAAAAGATGAATTTGGAAAGGATGATGAAAAAACAGGAACCAAGGTAAGGAGACTTTTTGTTGTTTGGTTGGTTCGTTCATTTTGTTTTCAATGAGATATTTTGATAAAAAGTACTGATAACATCCCTGCTAAAATGATGTCCAATGATTTCCAGTGAGACAGAATTAATTCCTCGAAAAGGGTAGAAAGAGAGTATAGTATGGCAATTTAAATGTGGTTTTTAGGTGCGCCTGGGTGGCTCAGTTGGTTGAGTGTCTGACTCTTGATTTTGGTTCAGGTCATGATGCCAGGGTCCTGGGATCAAGTTCCACATCAGGTTCCTTGCTCAGCGGGGGAGCCTGCTTCTCCCTCTGCCTGCCATTCGCCCTGCTTGCTCTCTCTCTGACAAATAAATTTTTAAAAAAGAAAGTGGTTTTTATAGTACTGTATATGTACTGGGGAAAAATGAGGGCTTTAGTCTTCTCTAGAGTTTTAAGGCAGCATACAGATTTCTAGTTAGTACTTTCAATAAATATTTGATATGTGATATGTCAATCATAACAGTATTTCATATTTAGAATCAGAATAGACCTTAGTATTGTAATAATACATCGTTGAGTAGAATTGGACATTAACCTCAGTTTCGAGGTTCACTAAAACTTCTAAATATCTGTAGAATAAATTGATACAAATATAACACCAGAGTGCAGATTTTTTTGGTGAAAGATTAAATTTTATTTTTTGAATAATTGCATTAAGCAAATAAAAATTTCCTTGTTCCCTCAGACAGTAATATCAACTTTCTCAGGTGTCCCACAACATTCTATCATTCTAATGATACTAGATATAGTCTATTGTTAAAATTATTTTATACATTTTTCTATTTGTTCATATTTTCTTTCAACTTGTTCAAATGTATATAATTAAAGCATTTTAATGGGGAAATGGGAACCTATAGGATTAATGGAAAGAGAAATTTTGTGCCTGCATAGAATAGTTTTTTATTATTCATTTATTCAAATTTCATTTATTCATTAACTCATTCTACATTTACTCATTGTTTCCTATTTTTTAGAGATTCATGGTGGGTTTGTGTATCGGTACAAAAATAAAGGAACTTCCCTGATTTTAAGAAGTTTAACCAGCATTTGTAGATAAATTGTCTCTAGCAGATGAGTAGTTATTAAAAACACATTTTTACTTGAAAAGAATAAATTACGACTGAAGAATTCCAATGAGAATTCAGAAGACTCAGTAGTTAATAGAGATTTTTGTTAACCAACCACAAAGAAAAATAAAATATTTCACTTAGAGAATAGTTACTCAAGTGGAATTCCACTAAGTTGCAAGTGGAGAATAGAGAATGCCCAAAACTGGCTGGATTAAGGATGAACACTGTCAAAAATCTGCTTCTCTTCTGTGTCATTATGTACATGTTACAGGACATAGTTGAAGCTGTGTCTTAGCCTATGAAATGTTCTGTGCATATTTATATCTCTTCTCTCTGATAGTACTTAACACATAGTGATGCCCAACAAATATTTATTTAATGAGTAAAACAGAGTAAAATACTTTGTAAAATGAGAAAGGCCATGAAAATAATGAGTATGAGTTTAAAAGACCAAAAAATTCACAAGTCTTAATAAAGACCAATATTCCCCAAAACACTTGTTAATATTCCTATGCTAGATAGTAAACTTTTAAAATATTCCTTAAGACCTATGACATTTTTAAAAGTCATAAAGTTTGATTATTCTAGTTTAGCATCAATTGTAGGTCACAAGTATTTAAAACAAATCAGTTTATTTAAAAGTTCTGTTTTGTGTTATGACCCCTAAGATAACAAAATATTCCCAATACCGTTGACATTTTTCAAGATGCCCTAATGTATAATTCCTCCATTGTAACTGACCTTCTATCAAAACTTCCTGTCTCTGAGAACATGGCTGGCTCAGTTGGAAAAGCCTGCAACTCGTGATCTCAGGGGTTGTAAGTTCAAGCCCCATGTTGGGTATAGAGATTACTAAAAATAAATTAATAACCTTAAAAAAAAGCTTTCTGTTTCAAATCAATACATTCAATATCTCTATTTCATCTTCTCTTTGTTAACATAAAAATGACTTAAGTTTGCAGCAGATGGCAAATCACTTCAAGATCAAAATAATAATCCTGTAATATATTTAAAAACAACTTAGTTAAATGAAAACCTGTCCACATGAAGACTTGTACAAAATGTTCATTAAAGCTTTATTTAGAATAGCAAAAATTGATAAACAAAAATTCTATGAATAATCAATAAAATGGATCCAACTACTATGCAAAAGCAAGCAACAAATTGCCAATATACATAATGTACAAGAATCCCAAAGGCATTATGCTAAATGGAGGAAGTCCATCACAAACAACTTCATGTTGGATGGTTGCATTTTTTTAAGTTCTAAGAGAGGCAAAGCATAGTGATGGCAAATCTGTGGTTGCCAGGAGATGGGAATGAGAAGAGGAGACCAACTACAAAAGAACACAGGAGGCAGATGGTTTGAAATCATTGGAACATATAGAGAAGCAAAATATCAAATCCAAAGGTTGCTGCAGAGTTAGCCATCACTTTCCCAACAGAATCAAAGTCAGAGTGAGCAAATACAAGGTGCAGAAATGAGCAATATGTCTATCAACTTTCAGGTCAGGGATAAAGCAAACAGGATAGAGAGAGATGACATATTTCTCCAGGTACCACTCAGTAGTAACTCGCAGAGCTCCACACCAAATTCTACCAAAGGCTGTGAGGAAAGAAAATGTGCAAGAAATATGCTATGTTCCTTTCAAGCGTTGTTTACTCTAGCTAAACCACTGAGTAAGAGTCCAGTGGTTTTCAAACTGTTAAACAGAGTTCTTAATATTATTGTTGTCTTTTTCAAGCTCACTCTCTCACGATGTAGATTGGGAATCTCCTCAGAGCCTGCATACTGCAGTGGCATCACCACTCCGAAGGCTAATGCAACATGTTTGTCTTAGATGTTTTGGCTTCAGATGTTTTTGGGGTCTAATTACTAATATGGTAAACATTAGAAGAGATAACTCACATAAATAAAACTGTGGAAATGAGTCCTAAAACAGAAAGTTTGATAATTATTAGCATAGGTAAATAAATAATGGACCACCTACCAAGATTGGGTCTGGAACCACTCTTCCCCTCCGGTATAGTAAGCAGCATTTGTTTCCAGGTTCAAGCTGTGAGAATTGCTTTCTAACCACAGCAAAATATTTGCATGGGGAGCTCATATGGTTGAAAAGCAGAAATAGCCAAGTTCACTAACAGACCACTACAGGGGATTCAGATGAAAAGGACAAAATCTAAATGTCCCTCCATTCAACAATGTAACGTTACCCTAAGGCATTCCAACACAGGACAATCCTTATTTTAGTCTCCTTATGACAGACACATGCTCAGAGGATACCCAAAGGCAGCTAATTCAGAAGAATAGAGACCAGCACAACTACAAGGAAAACAAATTACTTCTCATAGTACTATTGTCAAATATAAAAGCACAAGAAAGGACAAATAAATATTTGAGAAATGTAAACAATATTAAAGAAAATTTGTTATGAACAGTGAGAAAAACTGGTCTAGTCAAAACCTGGATCTATGAGGACAAAAACAAAATACTATGTAATCATAGAATCAAAAGCATGTTACATTCAGAAAAATGCATGAACTTCTCAGAACTTCCAATCATAAAATGAGAAATAATTATAAATTATAATGTAATTCTTAAAGTTAAAACTTCAATAAAATGTCTAAATAAGAGAATGTATGTATAAGTGACCTGCATTTAATATCAGAAAATCTCCCACCAGGTTGAAAAATAAGTAAAAGAGATATAAAATGTAATATAAATGTTTCAAGTTATAAATAGAATACAAAGCCAAAGTTCAAACATCCATATAAATAGGAGTGTCAACAGGAGACAACAGAGAATTTACAGCAGTAAATGATAGCTGAAAACATGTCTGACTTGAATTAATCTTCACACTTAGAGAGTTCACCGAAGACAAGCAGAAAATTATTTTAAATATACATATATCTAGACATACGATTATGGTTTTTCACAGGATTAAGAAAAAAGCTAAATTTTTCTTTAATAATAATAATAATAACATCAACAACTTTACCTCTAACTTAGCAAGAAGAAGACTGGCATGACTTATTGCATTAGTTATGTCAGATGCCAACTGGCTGACAAAGTAGCAAGTCCTTTGTCTTGAAAGTTTTGACTATTAATGATCCTAGAATTATATATAACAAAAACATTCAAATGTAAGGGCAATATGAAAGTATTTTCACATTCATCATGACCAAAAATACTTATCTTCCTGATGGTCTTTCTAAAAAACTTCAATATTCTCAACAATAAAATGAGTTTCTATGAGCTTTTCACTTTCCTAATCAATCCTACATGGTTTCAAATGGGCCATTTCTGCTTGATGTTTACTAACAAAGCCAACTAAATATCAGTTATGAAAACAAAATGAAGAGGAGGTGCACTAGAAAATATAAATGAGGAAAGGGGATCTCACTCTAACCCAGGAGTGTAATAGACCAATGAATGTGTCATTAAACAGGGGCAGCAGGCCCAATAGTTTACAGGTCCAAATTATGTTAGAAGAACGTATGAGAACTTCTGGGGAAGTGACTAGAAATTACTCATGATTCTGTACCTTCCCAGCAAAATTGATGAGACCTATGCCTAAAATCTTATATTCAATCATTTACCTTCTAGGGCAGGTATATGAAGCAAACTAACCTACGTGTATCAATCAGGACATGCTCTGATATGATAAAACAATTCCATGTCTGCAGTGGCTGAGAAAACCAACATTAATATCTCACATGGTAAATGTCCATCACAGGGGTTCCACTCTACTTTGTTTTCACCCAAGGGCGCATGCTAAATAGGCTCCATTTGAGGGCTGCCATGTTTGCTAAACTGATAAGAAGTACACATAATAAATGGGCCGAAGCTCAACATTTTTAGCTGGAAGTTTACAAAGTACATGTTTTATTCACCAAAACATAGCTGGCTTTAGGAGCAAGTGAACTGAAATCCTGTGTTTGGAGGAGAGATGGCCACAACTTTTTTGCTGAATAGAATTTATGACTGACATATTTCATAGCATTATTACTCTTGTTTTATTTTATCACAGCATCATTTTTGATACAGAAGGACTAAATTTATTCCTGAAAAAAAGAGGTATTGATAATTTTAGCACACACAGGTTTGGATCTAGTTTTTTCTCCTGTTGTCAAAGATTCCTTATGTAACTGGGGCAAATCACCCTATCTAAGATCTCCCATTTCCTCAAACATAAAGTCAATTTAAGATCTTCATTTCCTTATTCATAAAATCCTAGATGGTTTTAAAGAGACCTTCCCTGATGGTTTGACATTTGCTGCCATATTACAGACAAGAAAGTAAGAAATTTAATGCACAGAAAAGTTAAGTGACTTAAAGAATCGCAGGACATGTTAGTAATCAGTTTGAAATCTACTATATCATTTATATTTCTAAGGTTACATATGTTTTATGTCAAACCCACACGGTGAATCCTCCAAAACAAAAGCAAAGAAATAGTAAGCATAACTCCACCACAGAAAAGAATCCGTCCTCACAAGGCCAAATAATCTATTTTCTTTTTCAAATCTCCATTTGCATATCATGTACTGGGCTCTTAGAGGTTAATGGTTATAGAATGAAAAAAAATGAGATAAATGTGGAAGAGAACTGAAAAATTTGTCATGTCATAGTCCAGACAGTATCTAAAATGTATTGCATAAAATGTTTGTTAGCAAATGCACTTCAATCTCTGTAGGATTCTCTACACTTGAAAGAACAGATGTTCATTGTGTTTGATGAGCTACAAAACCATTGCCTGCACTGAAAACAAAACAACCAGGAAAGAAGTGACACTGACATTGACATGTGGCAAAAGCAGTCACTTCACAGCAAATTTGTGTTCAATCATTTATACCTTCCTCAAGTATTCTGTAAGGTTCTAGTAACAAAATATCAAGAAAAGTTATTTATTTTGCCTGATTTTATTATGGATTTGTTTACTTCATTTTCCTCTCAAGATGGGAGACAGAATATTAAATGTATAACACCTTTTTTTATTTTCAGCAATATAAGTAATACAAAAATGATTGTGTTCTCCTTATAAAAATGGGACACTGGTAATGATAAGTGAGTTAAAAATTAAAATAGTCTTTTGTATTCTCTTTTATCTCTCAGAATCAGTTACTGGTTTTAGGTTTTTTGTGTATGTTTATAAGCAATAATATCTGATAATATGCCTCTGTATAAAGTTTACATAGATATACACTATAAGTATAAATATATGTTTTTTAGGTATGTAATATTCGGGCTATAGAGTTGTAAGTTGTTTATTTTTGTGCGCATTGTATTATTTCTCAAATATAAAGATCTTGTTTGATCTTTTTAAAGTTCAATACTGAGCTGATGTTACGTCAGTATGCTCTGATATGATCACAGCACTTCCTAAAATGTAGAAAGAATTCCATACTTATACAGTTAGTAGCCCTCTGACTTCCCCCAGCTAACTTACCTCTCCCAAAAGAGCCCCAGGACCCAGCAACTATTAAGTTAACACTTGGCCTAGCAAATCTTGCTCCAGTGCCCTGGGTAGTCAGCAACTTTTCTGAATGGCCAAAGCAGTTAATTATCACCAACATCACCCCTGGATATATCAAAATATAATTTGTCATTTTGCCATTGGTAATTTCTTCTCCCACTTTCTTATATTACTTCTCTTCATAACACTTTCTACCTTCTAATAAAATATAAAATGTAATCATAATTTCATTAATGTGGTGGGGTAGGGATTTTTTTGTGTGTGTTCCTTACTGCTGTATCCCAAGTGCCAGGCATACGGAAGGCTCAGTGCATGTTTATTGAGTCAATATTCTCATGTTCTCTCTGGCTTCTGACTCTGCTCTCTTGGAGGCCATTATGCACTGAATGCTTGTATGTTCCCCAAGTTCATATGCTGAAGTCCTAACCCCCAGTGTGGCTGTATTTGGAGAAGTGACTTTTAAGAAGTAATTCAGGCTAAATGAAGTCATAAAGATGGGGCCCCAATCCAACAGGATCTGTGTCCTTACAGGAAAAGACACCAGTATGCTTGTCGCTTCCCCCCCAACCCCTCTTTCTCCCTTTGCACAAATGCCATGTGAGGTTACAACAAGAAGGTAAGTTTGCAAGCGAGGAAGTGAGACTTTATCGGAACCCAGAAACTAACTCAGCCAGAAACTCGATTGTGGACTTCTATCCTAGAGCTGTAAGAAAAGGGTTTTTTTTCTGCTCTTTACTATCGTAGTTTGTTAATGGCAGCTGAGTTGACTAATAGAGGGACATTTCCCTTGCTCTCATTTTTTTTTTTTTATAGATTCTACGTATTTATTTGACAGAGAGAGACTCAGCAAGAGAAGGAACACAAGCGGGGGGGGGGAGGGAGAAGCTTCCTGCTGAGCAGGGAGCCCAATGTCCGGCTTGATCCCAGGACCCTCGGACCATGACCTGAAACAAAGGCAGATGCTTAACAACTGAGCCACCCAGGTGCCCCCCTTGCTCTCCTTCTCAGTGGCCATATCCTCCGTGGCTGTGGAGGAATATACCCAGCCTTCAAGTCCCTTCTAGACTCACAGCAGGTGGGGGAGAAGAGGCAAAGGTTTTTACTTTTATAGAGTCACAGCAATTTTTCAACTCTAGACTCACAGTTTGTTTAGCACTGTAGTCTCCATTCATACCTGTTTGAATCCAGTCAGTTCCATGTGCCAGTTATTTTTGAAAAATAGTTTTTAGTTCTACTATCTTTCTTTACTTTTTTACCAAATGCTTCTCTCACAAATTGTGCTCTCAGACTTCTCTGGCAAAGCTTTACCCCTACTCTGATTTGTATCCTGAATCATTTTATGCTCTGACAGGTACTACTAGTTGTCATACCATTATACTGATATATTTTCTGGAATCATCTTAATCAGGTAAGAAGTTCATCAGTAAGAAAAAAGGCTACAAAAAAAAAAAAGAAAAAGAAAAAAGGCTACACCTTTAATCTAATTTTTACTTCGAGGCTGAACTTCAAAGGCCTTTGTTGCTCACATATTTTCATGGTTTTGTCCACTATTGTAAAGGTTAAAAAGCAATTCACTGCTTCAATATTTGTACACCCAGAAACGTTCAGATTTCTTCATTACTTCTTATTTTGGTTTGAAGACATTCTAATTATTTTCTGAGCTTTTCATTTTTACGTAATACCTAGCCAAATCCAGTCAATAACAATCAATAAATAACACTGTAATTTAATTCTCCATAATCTTCCCCAAGAGCTAAAAGTTCAACAAGCCTAAAAACAAAACAAAATAGTACATCAAGCCTATCATCTGGCTTCCCAGTTAAGTCTGATGAGTTTTATTAAATGCCTTATTATTGCATGACATAGAGTACTATCTTTCCATTCTCAGGAATTAATTTCTTAACTGGTCATCACCTGGCCCTTAAAATAATGCCAGCTATTTTAGGCATTTGTTATGGTAACTTCACTTCCAATGAGTAATAGTCAGGAGGATAGGTAATGCTCTAGGAACAACGTCAAAATTTCAAGGGCTTAAAATAGCATACGTATTTCTAATTCTGATGGCATGTATGATGTAAGCCAGTACAGGTTCTGCTCCATAAAGAAGAGGGATTTTTTCCTCCACCCTTTAAATTTGGTCTTTGCCTGTGACCTGATTTTACCAATGGGATGACAGGAAATGTGATACAGAGCCTTGAATGACTAGGACATTGGAGTTTGCTTTTGCTTGGTACACTTGAAACCCTAAAAGAGCCATATGAACAAGCCCGTACTAGTGTTCTAGGAGGTGAGGGGACACAATGGAAACCATGCAAACACCCTGTGTCACAATTTATTTCCAGAGATATCAGGGAGACTATTTTAGATCATTTAGCCAACCAGCTAGCTATCTACAGATATATGATAGAGCCCCACAGAAATCATGTGAACTCCCTCAGACCAGCAGAATTACCTACCCACTAATAGGACCATGAGTTAAATGAAATAGGTGTCCTTTTAAGACAGTAAGTTTATTAAGCCAAATACATTTTTAAAGTTTTTAATTTTCAGATTTTTTTTGTTCTATAGCAAAATCTAACTAATACATCAACTAATATCTATCCAGCAGGGTAATGCTGTAACAAAAAGCTAACACATGTTGCATTAGTTTTGGGTTTGGGGTTGGTGAAGGTTGGAAAAGCAGCAAGGAAATTGTGGAGGTTGGAAAAAGTGTCAATAAAACTGCTCTATCAGGCTGGAAAAATGGCAATTTGTATTATACAGTGGTGGAAAAACTGTTGAAACTGTTGCCTGTAGTAAATGGGAATATAGAAATGTCCCCAAGGAACCTGAGTATTTGGCTACATAATTGCTAGAATTTAATATAGAAAATTCACAAATATTTATATCTTTGAATAAATAATATTTACCAATTTTCTGATAGTCTCCCTTTGCATTCTAGGTATACCTTCTCCCCTTCTCCCCTCAAGGAGACTGAACAGTATAGACAACAATTAATAGGCAACATTACTCCCTGGCTTATATTAGGTTCAAAAATTTAGAAGCACTGGCACAGAAGAGGAGGATTTGAGGACAGTGAAATTAGTGTATTTAATGCCATGGCTAATTTTCTGTCAAGACACAGATTGTTAGTGATGGAGCTCCACTACCAAAGGTCATACTTCACGTCCCACTTAGAGCTACAACTGCCTCTCTAGTTTCTCTCTCCCTTCCCCCACTTCTAGCTGCTCGCCTGAGTGCTTTAAATCCTTCATGTATTTTTTTTTAAAACTTCCTGGATTTTCTAATTGGACCCTGAATGATATTATGATTTTTTTAAGTAAGACTAGACTTGAATAGAAAGTCCTTAAAAATTATGGATTCCTCTTACAGGTCTTAGTTTGTAAAACTGCTTTGTATCAGCATTATAAAGGCAGATTTATGATGCTAAATATTAACTTATGTTTTTGTAGCTGAAGGGGAGAAGGAGATAGGTCCTCTCTGCAATGACATTTTTAGTGAACTATTAGCAGAACCTGAAATTTTTCAAGGCAAATTGCTTGGATTTTATTAATTAGCACAGGGAGAAAAAAAAAAAAACACTGAGAAACCTAACAAAGATTGTATAAAAACCAAAGAACAGAATAGGATTAACAGATGCCCAGAATATGGGCACATCCTGTTTTCCATTTACACAGTATTGGTACAAATTTTAAAACAAGAATAAACACACTGTTTGACAAAACATTCATTTGTATAAAATAAGAAAACCCAAAGTCAATGAAAAGCAAGGGACTGAAACAAAAAGTCAGATTAGCTACCTCTTTTGGAGGGTGGGTATGTAACTGGGAAGAATTACACATTTACACATTTGAATGTACACACTTTAGTATTTATAAATAAGAAAAGTGAATGCAATCATATGCTATAGGAGAATACTGGAAATGATTAAATAAATATTGCCTTATATCAACTTGTTGAACACATTGAGCCAAAGCATTACAAAGCAACTCTTAATTTAACAGGATATGAATCATTTTTAAAGGAAATTTAGGTGAGATTGAAGTTCTTAAAGGTAAAATTATAATCACACAAAAATAATCATAATGTTATTCTGTAAAGAAAAATTAAAAACAGAAGTTTCCAATTAGGATTTGAGAAGCATGTATAATATAATAGAAAACGCCATATATATTATCTAGGAAGAAACAATAGCAAGTAGATTGTGTATCTGATGATGTTAACAAATCCTTTTACCCTTTTATGTTTGAGCCAACCAAAATTTTAGAAACTGACAATTAAGATAATTTCAGCAAAGACACATAACATGAATACTAAATGCAGCAGTCAATACAGAGTTGACTTGACTCAAATGCATTTACTCTGTTTTCTTACTAAACATAATAATGCATCTTTGATTTCATATTTTCATTTTCTTATTAATCAAAACATAGACGCTGGACTTTTTACAAATGTTATCGGATAGCCTTATCTTGTTTTAAAAATATTACTAAAGAGGGCGCCTGGGTGGCTCAGTGGGTTAAAGCCTCTGCTTTCGGCTCAGGTCATGATCTCAGGGTCCTGGGATTGAGGCCCACATCGGGCTCTCTGCTCAGCAGGGAGCCTGCTTCCCCCTCTCTCTCTGCCTGCCTCTCTGCCTACTTGGAGCCTGCTTCCCCCTCTCTCTCTGCCTGCCTCTCTGCCTACTTGTGATCTCTCTCCCTCTGTGAAATAAATAAATAAAATCTTTAAAAAAATATATTACTAAAGGACTGCCAGATTAAAAAAAAAAAGAACTACCAGATGAATGTACTCAAAAAAAAAAAAAAAGTAAAAAAGAAACAGGAAGTAGAATGGGAAATCATGCTTTTAATTTGACTTATTTCTTCTGACAGCCATCACTAAACTTTATCTGGACATCAAGAAAACATATGATGGAACTTCACCTATAATTTTTTAAATATACTTTTACTGGATTGCATATTTTAAGCACAATGAAAAATAAAAATAACTGGGATTTGGAGAATAAATTAAATTCCAATAGTATTAACATTTATATTTGTTCTCAAAGTGGGTATACCCCAGGGCTCACATCCCTAATCATCTTCTCTGTCTATACTCACTCACACGGTGAACTCATCTGTGTTCCTGGCTTTAGATGTCACTATAACCTCTATGATGCAGAATTTATATTTCTATCAAAGCAGTTTCCCTCAAACTGTAGACCTGAATATCCAACTCTACTTGATGTTTCTACTCAAATCCCTAACAAATATCAAAACTCAACTTGTCCAAAGCTGACCTCCTGATCTCCCCACCTCCCAAACTGCTGTAAGCACAGCCTTTCCCATAACATTTGATGGGAAACTCATTCTTTTATTTGCTCAGATGAAAAACTTCAGAGACATTTTTTATCTTCTCCCCACAAACAGTTCACCAGGAAAGCCTGTTGGATGTACACTCAAAATATACCCAGGAACCAACCAATTTTGTTCATTACCACTACCATGATCCTGATCTGAGTCACCATCATCTCTGTATTGGACCAGTGCTCCACCCTCTTAACTGACTGCTCTGTTTCCATCCTTGCTTAACTATATTCTTAAACATGCTTATCAAGTCATGTCTCTCTTCTGTTCAAAACTCTGCAATAGTTCCTCATTTCACTAAGAATAAAAGCCAAAACTTCCTTTGTTTCTCATTCTGCTCAATCCACAAGGGTCTCCTTGCTGCTTCTTCATCAAGCCAGGTACATTCCTAGCTTAGGAAATTTTTACAGACTGGAATGCTCTTCACTCATCTATTTGCCTTGACAATTTCCATATCTTTCTAAGTCTGCTCAAATGGCACCATTACAACTTTGTCCAAATTGCACCATGATCACTGCCTCTCTTCCACCCACTCCTGATCTCCCATATACTCCTGGGTGTGTGTGTGTGCATGTGTGTGCGTGTGTGTGTGTATGCATACTATATATATATATATAGCATGTATGTATTTGCATGTGTGTGATTTCATTTTTTTCAAAGCATTTATATAATGTTTGGCACATAAAATGTGCTTAAAAATGTTTGTTAAGTAAGTGAAAAAATGAATGTGAGTGAATGAACATTATAACTAATGAATTCTAAAACTAGCTAAGATGCAAATATAGTAAAGCATAATTGGTAAACACTGTAATGTAATTTCTAATTTCAGAGGACTAAGTCATTTCAGATCATCCTCTTTAGTAATAATTATTAGAATTACATTTAGCTCCCTTTATTCTCAGGCAAATCCCATTTCATTTATATTTTAAATGCCAATTTAATTTTCTTGTTCCTACTAGCGTATTCACAAATAAAGACAATTTAAATTAAAAATTTGTATAACCATAAAATTAACCCTGTTAATGGGATTGTTCTAGATCATTTACATTTAATTTAAATATAGATAAGGTTCTGTGTAAACTGCTATCTTGCTATTTGTTTTATATTTGTGCCTTTTGTTCTTTGTTCTTTTTCTCAACAGCTATATTTTTAAATTTATGAAAAGATACAATTTTGTGATCTAACATGATAGGTAAAACTATTTTATTATTACATATAGGGCCAACACAATGGAACCATAAATATGGAATCCTATTCAGATTAGAAAGATGTTTGTCTTATTAGACAGAATGACAACAGTAATTTAATTCAATATCCAGCAAGTTTTGATTTTATGTTCTCAGGATCTGCTTTGCTTTATTAAGTTCACAAAATTTGGTACATTTAAAAGTTGTAAAATTAACTTTTCATACCTAACCAATATATCATTTGACAATATTGTGATTATTTTTTTTAGAAATTAAGAAAACATTAGTACTTACAACATTAAACACAAGACATGATAACTAAAGATGGTCTCTCTCTCTCCTGCTTGCTCAGCATGAGAATTTTGGGATGAAGAGAAAGTGTAAATTCTTCACAGGTAAACATCATTTGAAACATAAAGGGCGCTAAAGAGTGATATGTAACTAGGTAAAATAAGAGTAATAAAGATTAGATTTAAATATACAGATGTATCCAGAATCAATAGAAAAGGATGGAATTTAAAATTTTGAAAAATACATAGAAACTTTACAAGCTTTGAAATCAAACCTAATTCTCACAAATGTGCATCTTCTCACTTTCCCTGAATATAATGAGATATGTTTTTCAGTAAAAGAACGTAAAACTAAGATTATGATGGATAATAATTAAAATATCACATTTTAAGGAGATCCATGCTTTTGTTTTTATCATTCACTAAATTTCATCACTCTGATAGCTATTGATAATTTTTACAGTTTTCTTTCTTTCTTTTTTTTTTTTAAGATTTTATTTATTTACTTGACAGAGAAACACAGCGAGAGAGGGAACACCGGCAGGGGGAGTGGGAGAGGGAGAAGAAGTCTTCCAGCTGAGCAGGGAGCCCCACGCAGGGCCCTATCCCAGGACCCTGGGATCATGACCTGAGCAGAAGGCAGACGCTTAATGACTGAGCCACCCAGGCGCCCCTACAGTTATTTCTATATAATATGGTTTAATAATAAGATATTGTCACTGAAATGTTGTATTTTATTCATCAGTCGACAGTAAGGTCCAGGCTATGATCAATATTGTGCTTGAAATAAATAAGTAGGTAGGAAAACAAATAGATAAATTGATAAATTGATAGACCCTTGCAATTTAATCACAGAGACAAACTATATATATAATTAAATTATATAATTAAATTTCTATAAGTCAATAGAGAAAAGTACAGCTGTACTACTGATCTGATTGTTTATGGGACTATTTGGAGAGAGACAGAGTGTTCCATTGAGCTAGTTCTTCTTCTCAAGCTTAATCTTTGATTCTAGAAGAGCTAATTTACTTGTTTCACACATGAGCCTAGGACATAAAGAATTTTAGTGAAAAACAGGTTTGAGGATGGGTGGAAAAGCCTGACCCTCCCTGCATCAAAATACATCCTTTGCAAAAATATTTAGCTGATTTCCCTTCATTAAAAAGCCCTTTAATTTTTTTTTTCTCCACCAATGGTGAAAATAGTATCGACATCCCTGTGGGAACACTATTTCAACCACCCCATATTTAATGTAAATGACTAAACTGTTCACAAATATTTTAGAAACAGTATCTAAGTCACTGAAGTGGAAAATTTCCTTTGGGAATGAAAAACAACTAACCATCTCTGGGTGTTATTTACAAGCTGCACTTTCAAAATTCCAAAAGTATCCTTTCCCCTTTAGAGTGCTGTTCCCTGTGTCTAATCACACGTTATGTTTTCTCTTAAGGGCACCTTTCACATGGGAAGGTTGTTTTGATGAAAATCTTACAAGTAACATATAAAATAAATTTGCTTCTGAGTCCACAAAGGCATGAAGATTAATGGAGAAAGAAGAAGGCCATTTTTCTGTGTGGATCACCTATAGTTACACCTTGCTAAACAAAGGAAGAGAGAAAACAGATGGCTCAAGAAAATTATAGAAGACTTGGAGTTCCAGGTAGGTATTAATTACCAAAACCTGTATTATGGGAGGAATAATCATAGTTACTTACTCATTGCATTTTCTTTGTTTATATGAGTTTGACTCATGTAATATATATTGCTCTATCATTTAACTGGCCATTTTACTAGCTGACTAATGAAACCAAATACATTACTGTATGTGGAAAAATATCTCAATAACTGTTATCATTGAATGCATCCTGATTGTAGCACTTTTTTATAATTTGTCTTCATTTCAAAAGTAAAAAAAAATACTGATATTCACATCCTATATTATAATTAATAATACATTCCTTTGGTTTAGCCTCTATACTTGATGCCAATTACTAAAACAACAAAAAGGGAAATTCTAGTGAAGAGGTTGGCTTGTTATATTATTTTTTGTTTTATTTACAAAAAAAAATAGATAACATACTATATGCCAGGCACAGATATTTTATTATCTTTCAAAGTAATTCCAAGAGTACAATCTCATCATCTTCATTTTATGGATTAGGAAGATGAGGCTTAAAGCAGTAAAGCATTTGCCCAGAGTTAATCATTTAAAAAAACTGTGGAAAAGAAATTGAACCTAAGTTTTTATAGCAACAAATATTATATTCTTTTTATTATACCTCCAGCTTCTAAATTTGAACTGAAATAGACTTTAAAAGTAGTTGACACATTAGGATTAGAATGTAATAAGAGATGACACATTAGGATTAGAATGTAATAAGAGATTTTTCTTATATGACTTACAAGAGAATTTGCTTTAATAGTTTAAATTCTGGGCGCCTGGGTGGCTCAGTGGGTTGAAGTCTCTGCCTTCGGCTCAGGTCATGATCTCAGGGTCCTGGGATTGAGGCCCGCATCGGGCTCCATGCTCAGCAGGGAGCCTGCCTCCTCCTCTCTCTGCCTGCCTCTCTGCCTATTTGTGATCTCTCTCTGTCAAATAAATAAATAAAATCTTTAAAAAAATAGTTTAAATTCAATTTAATTAACATATACTATATTATTAGTTTCAGAGGTATAATTTAGTGATTGACCAGTTGCATACAATACCCAGTGCTCATTACTTCAAGTGCCCTCCTTAATGCCCATCTCCCAGTTACTGGCCCCCTTCCATCCACGTCCCCTCCAATAACCCTCAGTTTGTTCACTTAGTTAACAGTCTCCTATGGTTTGTCTCCCTGTTTTTGTCTTATTTTATTTTTCCTTCCCTTCCCCTTTGTTCATCTGCTTTGATTCTTAAATTCCACATACGAGTGAAATCATATGGTATTTGTCTTTGTCTGACTTATTTCCATTAGCATAATACACTCTAGTTCTAATCACATTGTTGCAAAATTGCAAGATTTCATTCTTTTTGATGACTGAATAATATTCCACATATTATTACATATTATACATATTACACATAATATACCACATCTTTTTTATCCACTCGTCTATTGATGGATGTCGGGGCTCTTTCCATAGTTTGACTATTGTGGACATTGCTGCTATAAACATTAGGGTGCAGGTGCCCCTTCAAATCACTATGCTTGTATCCTTTGGATAAATACCTAGCAGTGCAATTGCTGGGTCATAGGGTAGCTCTATTTTTAACTTTTTAAAGAGCCTCCATACTGTTTTTCAGAGGAATTTGCATTAACTTTTAAGTAATCATGCCCAAACTGTATGGTGTATATATGGATATATCAATCACAAAATCCTACCATATCAAGACAATTATTTTTCATTTTCATATATTTCATATAATATTTATGCATTTTTATATTATCATTTGTAGCAGCCTCTGGTGACTGTCTTCTAAAATAACTTTACCTTCCCCTTTGCTTACAGACCCCAATTTATTCCCCTCTTACGGGAAGATAACTTTATTCCCGTATCAGGGAGTATATCTGAGTTTGTCTGAAGTAGGTCAATTGTGGCAATTGCATTCTTCTTTACAGTGAATAGTTCATGAGAATGTGACTCAATTCAGGTCAGTAAGATGTGAAAAAATGTCTTCAGGGATTTTAAGGCGAAAAAATATCCATTATTTAAAGGAACCATGAGGGAGAATAGTCTTTCTTCTATCTGATGTTGCTGTGTCTGAATGAGATGCACAGAACTGTTGCTGACTTAAGAGGGCGGGAAGAGGAGTTCCCTGCACACTGAATTTGGCAAAGTAGAAAAAGGAAAACACTGGGATTTTTGATGAAATAACAAAACCTAGCAAAACCGTACCAGTAACTTCTAGGTTTTTAAAGATAATTTCCTATGCTTAAGCCGTTTAAGTTGAGCTTTTCTACTCTTTGTTGCTGAAAGCAGCCTACTTGTCACCCTGTGATGCAGTGGTGCATTTTTATTTCTAATCATTGTGAAACCCAACTTCCTTGTGATTTGGCCTAAATGAGAGTTTATTCAAATGAAATCAAAGGGTCAATCCAGAGCAATTGGTACTTGTGATGCACTTTCTCCATTTTTCTCTCTCTGTACCAGCCATTGTTTTTAATAATGTGAGGTGAAATTCACACAATAAAATCAAACAATTAAAAGGAAATGATTTGGTGACATTTAGTAGCTGCACACTGTGGTGAAACCACTACCTCTATCTAGTTTCAAAATGCTTTCATCAAGTCGAAGTACGTATGGCCATAGGTGTCTATGAGCTCTTTGATAGCAAGACCTGTTCAGTATATGCTTGTGTAGTTTGTGTATATCCAGAATATAACACATTTCCTGGCACAGAGTAGATATATAAAATATGATCTTTAAAAATAGGAGAGTTGTTTCTCTACTACTGAACTATTTTTTATAAATATAAACCTAAACCTAGATCCCGTAACACATTTAATAAAATCATTCATTATTGACAAATTAGGTCAGTTGATATAGAACTTACTATTTTTTACTATTAAAGTAAAAGATCACAGAAAAATGCAATATTTTGAGAAAAAAATTTACAGATTTGATACATTGTAGAGAGACAAGGTATTGTCATTGTAGAGAGACAATCTATCACTTTAAGCAAAGTAACCTGTATCAGTGCATTAGTATAAATATTTATATATTATAAGGTAAAGTACCTTATACTTAATATAAACTGGTGTAAACATATAGTAGTATATAAATATATAATATATAAATAGTATATATATACTTAATATATAAATATATAAGTATAGTGATATATTAACTATATTATAAATATAAATATATATAGTGTATACTATAGTATATATAGTATAGTATATAGTATGTAGTATAGTATATAGTATATAACTATATAGTATATAACTTACATTTTATTTTATATTTGTATTTAACATTATAAATACATATAACAAAATAATATAATGCATTATTATACACATGTGTAAATTTGTACATTCATAAATATACATATGCATGGAAATAAATAAATTTGGAAAATGTTAAAACAAAACTCAAAAAAAAAGGATTCTAAAAATTAAAAAGGTGAATGTGGCCAGACAAATATGTTTTCCTGTTGTTTATGGACTAAGTCTAGTCTAAATTGTTTTTTCTTTAAGATTTTATTTATTTATTTGACAGAGAGATTACAAGACAGAGAGGCAGGCAGAGGGAGAGGAGGAAGCAGGGTCCATCCCGGGACCCTGAGATCATGACCTGAGCCGAAGGCAGGGGCTTTAACCCACTGAGTCATCCAGGTGCCCCTCTAAATTGTTAATGTAAGAAATATATTACTGTATTTCTGAAAATCATTACTGAATAACAGTTGTTATTCAACTGTAGATATTTTTTATGTTCGCATTTATTTTTAGGTTTTGTTACTTGTGGGAAATGTTTACATTTCAAAAGAAGATTCTGAAGAAAAAGATGTGGAAATAGATAATCTTACCTCAGCATTTGGAATGCTCAGACACCACCACAAAGGAGTTATGAAACACTTGCTACCCAAAGGAGGAGTGAAAAACAAATATACAAACTAGCATTCCAGAAAAGCAAACAGAAGGCACACCATATTTTAATGGGCTTTTTGGTTATTTCAAGAACATCACATTTTTCTTAATATAATAAAGACTTTTCAAAGACAGTTGTAATAACCAGTGCAGTCTTGTTCAGTGGGTCAAGATCACAGATCTGACATCAACACTGGCTGGTTAAACTAAAAACATTTGACCTACTGGTGAGGAGTCCACTGGCCTCTCACAAGTGGGTCTCAGTGAAGGTGTTAATGTCTCAACAATCACTTACCACAAACATAGTGAAAAAGTCTAGAATGTTGTCGTGACAGAGTAACATCTTTCTGTTCCAAAACTAACCAAGCTAACATTTGCAATTTTACTTAGTATCAAGAGATCATTTAAAAAGAGGAATCATGATTAATTCACATCAACAAATGAGTCCTAGCTACCTATGATCATCCCCTCCACACACAAATTTACTCATTTGCTACAATTACCAGCTGCTTCAGTTACTGTTTTCTGTGTGTGTGTGTTTGCATGTATGCTTAATCCTTGAGTATGGGTTATTTTTACCTATATTTTACAGATAAATATGTATCTATGTCTACTTATGTTAACAAAATTTGTATTTGAAAATTGGCAATTTTCTGTGAAGATGAAAAAACCTGCAGTATATATATTCACCTGAAAGTAATATTGTTTCCATTCTCTGCCAACAAAGTAACTAAGAAGATAGTACTGATTAGACCTTTAGGGCTTGTGCCCTAGTTGTGTGGGGAATTACCTTGATATGCTAGTAAACCCCAAGTATACTAAGAAGAAAGCTTTTCCAGTAGTCATGTAACAAAAAGAATCACAGACCAAATTAAAACACCCAAATCATGAGGTTTATTATGTTCAAAACATATAACATAAAATAAGGGGAAAGAAGTGGAGTAAGTTACCACATTAAGGATGGTATGCAAGTGTCTTGGAAGGACTATAATATCCACATCCATGGTACACAAAATTCAACTGCCTTATCTCTTTGCCTTTCCTCTAATGACATGGTTACCAGAATGAAAGCTGAAGTTCAAGAAAGCCCAGTTGGGGGAAGATGCCCAAGGCAAATGACACACTCTTGCTTTATCAGAAAGACACAGGACAAGGTCGCCTGACTAATAGCTATATATTGCCAATTAACTTGCTAAACAGAACAGTCATGGGTTTTATATAAACTTCTTGGGCATGGAACTGTCAGGGCCAAAATGGGTGTCACCAATGGGTGGCTGAGTTAAGATGTTATGAATAATGTGTGCTTCATATGTTCCATGTATATTTAATGCATCCTGTTATTTAGTGCTTCCAGTACCTCATGCACATTTAATAGCTCATGAATAATCAGTGCTCTTAGTACTTCCGTCCTCTCTACGGTTAACTCATACATGCTCTACTTACTAACTGCTGTATACTTAAAGCAGCTTATGAGTTTCATCCATTCTCTCCTTGCTAGATTAAAATATTCTCAAACAATACGATAAATAGTTGTCCTTTAGCTACTGAACTCTGACCTGCTTAAAACAAGCTACAATAATCAGAATTTTCAAAACCTAGGAAAAAGTGTATATGTATGGATATATGTTCATGGATGTGTTTGTGTATGTGCGTATGTATGTATGTATGGATGGATAGATAGATAGATATTAAAGAGAGGATTTTATTCATATGTAATGATGAGCAACTGACTTAAATATATAAGAATCATTTTAATTTGGAGTCATGGGAGTCACAAGTTACGGAGTTAAGAGAAAAAATTTTCATTTCTTTTTTGAAAATTAAATTTAACTAATTGATAAGAAATCCAATAATGAAGTTATCTCATAGCAATTATTCTTTAAAAGAGCTGAGTTACCAGAAGCATCAAATTATTTTATAAAATTAAATGTGTAAATGTGGTGTTAAAATGTTTATCTTTTTGTCTCTTGGATTAAAAATGTATTGTTACATACCATGAATTAATTTATACACTCTATTATTGATGAAAACAATACTTTGAAATAATTGTAGCAAGTGCTGTGTTCTTCCAACCTATTTATGCAAAGATATCAATAAGAAAATAATATAATGTATAGGACATCTAGTCTATACTATTCTGATTATTAGCTAACTTAATTACTGGGCAGGTTCACCTCATTCAATGTATGTCGATGTTGACAAATTCAGTCTGCATGGCATACTGTTTTGGTGGTTTCGTTTGGTAAAAAAGTATTAACTTCAGATTATAAACCAGTGTGTTGATTGGCGTGTACCTAGATGTTGGGATAAGATAAAGGTAGCAGTGATGGTATCAGCTTCTCTCTGACCCAGCTACCAGCATGGGAGGAAGAAAGTGATAAAGCACCCGCACAGAAGGAAAGAGAAAGGGAGCGAAGCAACCATGATACAGAATGCGAATTTTAAATTGTTAGAACAATATACACCGGAAGTTCTCTGTTTTAAACAGTAGAGCCATGTTTATTTTTCAGTGTTAAATTTGCTATGTTTTGCTCCTTCTGTCATCAGACTAAAATGAGACCGGTCATAAAGAAACTTCGTTTTTTTTTGTGGCGTGCTGAATATGGGAGTGAAGTGAGCAGTCCTTGCCTGGATCTACATATTTAAATTTCCAATTATACAAAGAAAAATAAATACTAATTCTAAATTCAATAAGTATAAATTCTAAAGACTAAATCTTCAGTCCCAATAACTGTAAATGTGTTAAAGTTATTATCACGAACTGCCCACCTGGGAATGACATGGACACGCTCAGGCATGAATCACCTAAAATATGCCAAAGCCTGAAGACAGGCTTGGGTGTACATTGGCAAAGTTGAACTAACCTGAGGAGCTTGATCTGGCACTACGTCGAACCAAGAGGAAAGAAAAGTGGTTGGCTTCTTGTTCACCGAATCTTATTATTCATTTCTGCCTCAGAGGTGAGCACTTATAGGTCTACTTTCTGCTACTGTGTAACCCTTTATTAACTGTTTCTGTCAATGATTTCAGAGTAGTTCCATGCTATTTTCATGTATATGAAAATGCTAAGTTTTTCGTGTATATCTTATCTAAAGCAGGAACCGTTTTCAGGGAGATATAACTGCATATAGTAAAATGTACAGATCTTATGATTTAGTACAATGAGTTTTAACATGTACACACCTGTCTAACCAACACTCTCTCAACCGATACAGAGCATTGTTATCACCAAAATCCCCTTATATCTCTTTCTGGTCCCTCCTCGCTCCCAAAAGAAAATGGTATTCTAATTTCAATCATCAAAAATTAGCTTTTCCTATCTGTAAATGTCAAATAAATGGAATCAGACAATATATACTCTTCTGTTTTTGATGAACATACTGTTGTGGAGGCTACTTTTTGTGTATTTCACAAGTTTTGTCCTTTTTATTGTTGCAAATCATTTATCCCGTTTCCTGTTGATGGACATTTGGGTTGATTCAAGATTTTGGTATTATGAATAAAGTTGCGATGACATGTTGTACAAGTATTTTTGCGGCACTTTTTTGGACAACTGGTCATAAATATATGATTCTACTTCTGAATTCTCTATTTTGTTCCAATAGTCTATTTGTTATCCTATTTACTGTAACTTCATTTATTTATTTATTTATTTATTATTTAAAGATTTTGTTTATTTATTTGACACAGAGAGAGAGATCACAAATAGGCAGAGAGGCAGGCAGAGAGAGAGGAGGAGGCAGGCTCTCCGCTGAGCAGAGAGCCCGATGGGGGTCTCGATCCCAGGACCCTGAGATCATGATCTGAGCCGAAGGCAGAGGCTTTAATCCACTGAACCACCCAGGCTCCCTGTAACTTCATTTATTTTTTTTTCAAGATTTTATTCATTTATTTGACAGAGAGAGAGAGAACACAACCAAGGGGAGCAGCAGGCCGAGAAAGGGAGAAGCAGGCTCCCTGCAGAGCAAGGACTGGATCCCAGGACTGTGGGATCACAGCCTGAGCTGAAGGCAGCGACTTAACTGACTGACCCACCAGTCTCCCCCTTACTGTAACTTCATAGTCAACTTTCTATAATGCAGACTTTGCATATCTAAAACTTGGTTTTGTGTTGTTAAAATAAATGTTTGCAATAAATTTTAAAGAAAGTTCTTGCCAGGTTTTGGCCCCGCAAAGACAGTTTTCCTGTTCTATTTTCTGGAAGAGTTTTGTTTTTTATTATTTGTTTGAGGTCAGTATGTCTTTCTTAGATATTTGATAGCAATTACCAGTGAAGCCATCAAGGCCAAGAGTTTCTTTGTAGAAAGATTACTCTTTGGAATTTATTTCTTTAACAGATAAAGGACTATTCAGCTTGTCTTTCTTGGGTCAGTCTAAGCAAGTTGTATTTTTAAAAGAACTTATCCATTTCATCTATACTGTCAATACTGTTGGCTTAAACCATCATGACAGCTTTTATTATCTGTAAGATCGTTGCACTAGTTCCTTTCATTCCTGATATTAGCAACTTGTGATTTACCTATTTTTCCCTATCAACTGTCAAGCATATCAACTGTCTTAATTGTCAAAAAGAAAACTTTTCTATTTATTGTTTTTCTCTTATTGTTTGTGTGATTTCTGATGTTATCTTCACTATTTCTTTCCTCTGACTTATTTGGGCTTATTTTGCTCTTATTTTTCTATCTTCTTGAGATAAAAGCTTAGATTAATGAATTTTAAAAATTCCTGGGTGCCTGCCTGGCTCAGTCAGCAGAGCATCTGATTCTTGTTCTCAGGGTTATGAGTTCCAGCCCCAAGTTAGGTTTAGAGATTTAAAAGCAAAATCTTAAAAATTTAAAAATTTCCAATTTTCTAATAAAAGCCTTTAAAGCTATGAGTCTCTAAGCATAGTTTCAGCTGCATACCACATTTTGATATATTGAGTTTTCATAAATGTCAGTTTTAAAATACTTTTATTCTTGTTACTTTTTCTTTGACTAATAGGTTTTAAAATATCTTTAACTTTCAACTACTTGGGATTATCTAGATAATTTTTTGTTGCAGATTATAAATTTAACTCTGCCAGAAACATATCCTGTATAATTTTAGCTTTTGAAATGTGTTGAGCTCTTTCTTCTATTCCAGCATATTATCTACCCATGTACACTCAAAAAAATATGTTTTCTGCAGTTGTTGGATTGTTTTAAAAATGTCTAAGTTAGAGTCTTAGTCTCAGTTTGTCAGTGTTGATTTGCATATTTTCTCTGTATTTTGATCTTACTTCACATGCTTTGAATTTCTACTATTAAAAATTTCTTCTATGATGAATTGACATTTTATCATTATAAAATGATAAAATATATAGCATTAGTAGTACTCCTCAACTTATGTCAGCTTTGTGTGATATTAATGCAGTCACTCCAACTTTCTTGTACTTAGTATTTGCATTTATGTATAAAGTTACTCTCATAAATAGTATATGGCCAGGTCCTGTTTTTCCTTTTTCTTTTTTAAAGATTTTATCCATCTATTTTAGAGAGCACATGAGAGAGCAGGGAGAGGGGTAGAAGGAGAGGAGAGAGAGAGATTCTAAAGCAGACACCCTGCTAAGCTCAGAGCCAAAGGCTGCACTTGATCCCAGGACCCTGAGATGACGACCTGAGCTGAAATCCAGAGTTGGTTAACGGGCTGAGCCCTCCAGGAGGCCCCAGGTCTTGCTTTTTCTAATGAATTGTGGCAATGTTTGCCCTTTATTTGATGTGTTTAAATCCATTTACTTTTAATGTAATTTTGCATGTAATTGCATTTAAGAATATCATCTTGTCATTTTATAAGTATTTTCCTTCTCTTTTGTTCTTTTGATTGACCCTTCCTGCCTTCTCTGGGACTACATAATATACATAATATGAATACATAATATTCAACTATGTTTCTTGACATACTCTGTATTTCTCCTTTAGTTGTTGCTCTGAAGAATACATTGTAATCTTTTATTTGTTTCTCATCACTTATTTACCATTTCAATTTTTTCTGTAAATGGAAACATTCAACTGGTGTCATGCTAATGAATTTCATTTGGAAATTCTTCCAGCACTTAGTTAACTTGCTGGCAACAAACTCTTAGCTTTAAATTATCAGAAAATATAATCTGGGTTATTTTAACGGGATATAGAATTCTGGTATTACTTTTGTGTGTCCTATAAAAATGGAATCGTATTGTTTTCTGTTTTGTATTTATTGTTGATGTGAAATCAGCATTGTCATTATTATGATTGGTATCCTTTATGTGTGTGTCTGTTTTTCAATGACCAATTTTTGGATTTTCTCCTTTTTATCCTTAGCTATTGGCCTTTCATGTGCTTAGGTTTGGTTTTCTGAGTTACTTGTATCTATGAATTGATTGATTTAATTTATTTCGGAAAGATTCCAACTATTATTTCTTTAGATAATTTTTCTGCCTAATCCTCCATCCTTTCCTTCCAAGCCTCTAATAACAGCTTGTTAATTTATTTGATATTGCCTCATGACATCGTCTTTTTTTTTCCTGCTTCATTTTGGATAATTTCAATTGATATTTTTTCCACTCAAGGATTCATTTTTTTTACGCTATTTGTAGTTTTGTTTGTATTTTTTTTATCTCAGAAACTGTTTTCCCACTCGAGAATATATTGTTTTTAAAAGTTCTAATTTTATTCTCAGATTACCCGCCTTTTCTCTCATTCTGTCCATCTTTCCTATGAATCTTTGACCATATACACATAATGATTAATGTTTTTTTAATGCTAGTTCCAATATCTAGGTTATTTGAGGAATTAATTTGTGCTCATTTTCCCTATATTGTGCATCCTGTTTCTTATTTCTTCAAATTTATTGTTACTTTTAATTAGATATTGATTATTGTGCATAAAATAATAAGGTTATCTGAGCAACACTGTTTTTCTGTTTCATTTTGTTTTTCCCGGAGAGAACAAGTTCTTTTTCAGTACTAATGGCTAAGTAAAGACTTGATCCTTCAGATTTATATCAATAATCAATTTCTTCTCCGTCTGAGCAACAGATTTAAGAACATTTATTTCAGATTTATGGAAGTTTGTCACACTTATAATATTTGTTTATTTATTTTTCAATAAGTATACAGTTTTTACTGTAATTCCATTATCTAAATAAAAACTAAGAGATATAGAATATTTATAAGCTAAAGTAGCTTCAAAATAGGAGTGCACTAATAATTCCTTTATGTAAATACATGTATATAATATTTATGGCTCATATATTCTCAAATGTATGGTCTTAATCATATAATATGAAGAAACATTCCCAGCAAGAGCAGAATAACAAACTTTTAAGGAGATAAATGTCATAGCAGAATCTAGGAATATTTAGTATCAATAGTTCTTTAAAAATTAAGAAAATTGCATTGTGCTTCTTTCAAAAACATTTCAATATGAAAGAAAAAAGTGTGTGTGTATATGTGTGTACATGTCCCAACCTAAGGATAATTCATTGGCAAACACACCCAAAAAACTATTGGTGAAAATGGTGCTGAAAAAAAAATTGTTAATTACCTGAAAAATTAAGAATATACAGGGTATAAATCATCCATATTTTTCAATGGCCTGAATGTATACATCTTTCCAAAATTATAAATATGAGAGAGAATGAAAAGAATCATTTTAAGTGTTACTAGAATTAATACAGTAGAGCAGAACACCTCCTTAGAAATTGCTTTATTGAACTCAAGGGAGCAAACTATATATATGATAAATTGCAAAAGAAAGGATAAATATTAGATCATTTTCTGTAAACTGATACTTGGAGTTATGCAAAATTATACTTCTATTGTTTATATTAACTACTTACTTACCTTGTGATCTCAGCTTGATAATAGAATACTGTGATCTCTAAAGCCTGATGTACAAAATTATCTCTTCTGTTTCAAATTCAGAAGCACTGGGGAAAATATCACAGAAATATAGATGGAGTTAGGAATAAATGAAGAGATAAGGAAATGAAACAAAAGAATTGACAGTATTTCTTTGTTATATATACCTTAGACATCCCCCATGATACAATCTGGAGCTTTCTTATAGGAAGTTTTTAACTACAAATTTAATCTCTTTAATAGAAATAGGGCTATTGCAATTATCTATTTTCTTTTTGAATGATCTTGAGGAGATTGTGGTATTTAAGTAATTTATCTATTTCACTTAAATTGCCACTCTTATGGCAAAAATTATTAATAATATTCACCCATTATTCTAGTAAGCTCTATAAAATCAGGAGTGATGTCTTCTCTCTTATTATCTTATCATTCATATATCATCTATCTCATATCACTACCTGGTTTGGGAAACTGTCATCTCTCTTTTTTTTCCGATCAATTTTGTTAGAGTTTTACTGAATTCATCTATCATGTCAGGAAACATTTTTGAGATTCATGGATTTTCTTCATTATTTTTTTTTTCAGTTTCTATTTCACTGTTTTCTGCTCTGTCATGTACTCTTTTCTTTCACCTGCTTACATTTTTTGTTCTTTTTCCAATGTCCAAATGCAGACACTAATGTCATTTATTTGGAATCTTTCTTCTTTTCTGACATAGACATTTAGTTCTATAATTTCTCTGTATGTAATGCTCTGGGAATAACCCAATTTTGATACACTGTATTTTTATTTTTATTCTGTTCAAAAATTTATAATTTTCTTTGCCCATGTATTTTGACCCTTGATTTAGAAATATGTTACTTAGTGTACCAATATTTGGAGATTTTTCAGATATCTTTCTGTTATCCATCACCATAAATGTTCATTTGAAATTCCACAGGGGCAGAAAGAAGGGGAAAAAAAATCACAGTAGGTTTTCAGGTTATAGGGGAGTGTTCAATCAGGAGTGGACATTTTTATCTGTATAAGATAGATGTTAATATATCACTTATGAAGTAGTTGCAAAAAAAATCATTAACCCTAGCCTGGATTTTATTAAAACTCAATATAAATATTTTTAGTAGTAAAAAAAATTTCCAAGTTCGAAAAGGGAGAAAAGTAAGATGAAAGACATTATTGGTTTAACAAAAAGCTAGTTCAAAAGCTCAAAGCCTAAAATCAATCAACGTGCCTAATATTTTGAGGTCATGGCAAGAAAATTTGTGTACTAGTGAATAATAATATGTTGTTGTGCATATAAGAGTTGGAACGGATCGTGGAGGGCAAATTGCTAGTAAGATAGAATTATGCCACATTTGGAAGTGTCTATATGACAAACCAAAGATTCAGGTATGACAGGACAATAAAAGCAGTCGACTCTGTATAGTTACTGGTAGATCACAGCTGGGCAATGAGATTAACTGGTAACTAGCTGATTATTTCTACCTGATTAACTGTTTTTCTTATATTATTTAATTCACAAAAATATTTTTAAAGGGTACTCTAGAAATGGATATAACTGCAGTTGGTAGCAAAAAGTAAGAATTTAGAGCTAGAATCACATACAAGTCAAATTTTCGTATACTGACTAAATACTTTCATGGTCATTTTGCCAGTTCTATTTTTATTTTCTTGTTTTTAAGTTAATGAAAGGCTAGGATCACAAGGCATCAAAATAAATGATACTAAATTGGTTCCTGTAAAATTTCAAACTATAGTAATAAATAAGAGAACTTGAAGTCTGTGGGATCTTTTCATATTCATTTTTGAGGCTCACCAAATCCTTTTGACAAAATGTTACTATACTTTAAACCTCATATGTTTTTAATGATGCATACTAATTCCATCTGTTTGACTAGAAGCACCATATCTCTTCATGATCATGTTATTTCACATGTTTTACCGAACTTGAAGATTCAGTTAACATATTTTAAACACATGTCATTAGTCAAAAATTATAATCTGTTTTTTGGGGAAGAAATGAGGCAGGCTTTATTTTATATATTCTAAAACTTACATGTTATATATGTGTGTGTTTTATATTTATATCTCTATACTTTATATATTCTAAACCCTACATTTTCTAGGGAGCAATTCTTACTATATTTTTTTAATTTAAAAAAATTTGTTTTAATTCTTACTTTAATTGTTGGCAAAAGAAAACTTGCTTCAGCTTTTCTAGGATCCTTTTAAAATTTAGCACTTGGGAAGTATTAAAAAAAAAAGAAAGAAATGACCAACTTGTAATCAACACTTTTTGAAAGTATGGTCATCTATTTTCAAATTAAGGCAAAAGAAGATAAATTGTTTGTTTGTTTTTCTTCCTAAAATAGAAGATAGATTAGGCCATTTTCTTACATTACACATGGATTACCCTGAAGAATTTTGGGACAACTGGGTATGAAGCAGTTGCCCTACTTCAAGAGAATACAAAAGAAAATTATGGATTAAAGATACATGAATTTCTTTTATATTTTACCCAGCCATGTTCACCATTGTTATAAACTTCAAACTTCACAGTTGTGCATGTAATGAAATAAGTATTATGGTGAGACTCAGGATGCTCTTTCGTATGTTATTAAAGGGTTAATTGCTACAGGAATTGCCCTCTCACTATGAATAACTAGACAACCAAGCAAAACATACGAAACAAGTGTTTTTCAGAAATGGAACAATAGATGGGTTATGGACATTGGGGAGGGTTTGTGTTTTGGTGAATGCTGTAAAAGATGTAAGCCTGATGATTCACAGACCTGTACCTCTTGGGCAAAGAATAAAAATAAAATAAAATAAAAAGGGAACAATAGCCAGCATAGGACTTTGATCCAGGGAGAAGGGAACAAACAAGGTGACTGCCCCCATTTTACATTCTGGAGGTAAATCTCAAGCTGTGGTGGAGGAAGGGTAACAGAAACACAGTCTAGCGGCTAAGGAGACAGGGATGTAAGTTCACAGTTATAAGATCTAGCTCTACACAGTGCATTAGGCAGAGGCCTCAGAATGATCTCCCCCTATTAGAGGTAACAAAATAACCACAGACTAATCAAGCAAGCTTTTAAAGTTTCAAACTGACCCCGGATAGCTTACCTGTGTGAAAGAACAAAGTTGCATGTTATTTAAAGGAACACAACAGAAGCTCACACTTAGTAATATAAAATTAATAATATTTGGAAACTGATAAAAGTCTCCCCAAGACCAAACTTTAAAACAGGCTCATCTGAGCTCCCATTCAAATCCAGTGCTTCTGTGTTCTTCTTTGTACCTTCCAGTTCTAGCAAGAATCATGTTACGTCCATGTAGCCAGAATCTCCAACCCTCCCTTAATATCTGATCAACTTCTGCATTCCACACCCTTGATATCCCATCACTCCGGCCTGTCTTCAGCAAGAGTCCTGTCAAGTTGGTTTTGCCAGAATCCCCCTTACTGCTGACTTTTCCTTTAGTAATTTGCTATCCACTGACACCCATGTTTCCTTATTGTATTGAGAATTGAGTTCAGTTCTGCTTCAACTTCACCCCACTCTGGTTTTCTTTAATTAAAAGCCAATAAAAAGTTATTAGGCACAGGTGTAACTGAGGACACAGGGATCAGCCTAACTGTCTACATTCCTAAATGTCCTCTCCTATAAAATGAGAAAATAAGAGGGATAAGTAAGTTCTATACAATATCATGCCCTCAGCATAAATGAAAGGAAGAGAAAACAGAAAGTACAAGCTGCGCCAAAAGAGAAAAATCACCAATCCCAGCATGAAATCTCTCCTGCTACTGCCTCAGCCCTAACCAGCCACAGGGCTACACAGAGAGCAAAGCCAAAATGAGAAAAAGTGTGGGAAACATAGAAAATGGAAACTAGCAAAGGGGCCAAAGGTGATTTGGCATGATCACCAGAAATATTAAATCCATGCCTACCTATAATTGCCGGAAATGGTTTTAGACAGATCAGAGCATCAACTACAGGGAAGAGATTTCAAAGTGTGTGTGGTTTTAAGGAACAGGTGATATTGAAAGTAGACACAGTATAAAGATGGCCGTGGTAAGGGACAGGCACATATAAAGGAGAAGTTTTTGGAATGCATAGCTTCTGGTGGACAAAAATGGGCATAAAGAGGGGGCTAGTGTTTGGTAATTGGATGGTGAAGGTAAAAAGAAGGGGGGAATCTCAAGGTCCTACAAGGCAAAAGCGAGCCATGAATTAGGATTCATGACCTTCCCCCACCCCCATCAAAACTGACAAACAAACAAACAAACCCACAATATTAACTGATCTATTTTGCAAATACATCTCTTATTTACCAGCTGTCCTTTGATTCTCTCGTGCTATCTGCTATGCAAGTGTTCTAATTTTTATGTAGTAAAATTTTTCAATTATTGTCTTCAATTCTCTCTGAATTTTGAATGACAATTAGAAAGCCTTCCTCTACACATAGGTTAAGAAACAATTTACCCATGTTTTCCTCTAGCACTTGCATGGTTTCCTTTTTTTACATTTAGGTCTCCAATCATTCTGGAATTTATTAGTATGTTTATTAGTCTCTATGATGCATAGATCTAATTTCTTCTTCTTTCCACAAATTTCTAGCATTTCCAACAGGAGAATGGTAAAAAGATGTGAACAGTCATATGTGTGTATGTATGTGCATAAGCGTACACGTATGTATGTATATGTCTATGTATATAAAGCATATGAAAAAAGATTCAATCACATTCACAGTTAAAGAGATGCAAGTTAAAATAACACTGATATGCCATTTCTCATCTATCACATTGAGAAAATTAAAAAGTATGACAATAAATCCCATTGACAATCACTCTCCTACAGTGCAGGTGGGAACATAAATTAGTGCAACTGTTCGGAAGGGGAACTCGTCAATAACCCAGAAATTTACGTATATGCTTATCTTTTCATTCAGCAATTCCACTTCTACGGCTCTACCCTAAAGCACCTCTAAGAATACAAAAATACATATGATCCTGGTATTTAACATTGTTTATAGTTATGAAATATTAGATATAGCCTAAATACCTTCACATAGGAGAATATTTTTTTTTAAAGATTTTATTTATTCATTTGACAGAGAGAGAGAGATTACAAGTAGGCAGAGAGGCAGGCAGAGAGAGAGGAGAGAGGAGGAAGCAGGCTCCCCGCTGAGCAGGGAGCCCGATGTGGGCCTCGATCCCAGGACCCTGGGATCATGACCTGAGCCGAAGGCAGCGGCTTTAACCCACTGAGCCACCCAGACACCCACACATAGGAGAATATTGATGAAAGTATGTTACATCTACATAATGGGAGTACTATGTATCCATAAAAATAATCATAAAGATCTTTATACATTGATTGTAGTGATTTCCAGACTATAACATTAAATGAAACAACTACAATGCAGACAAAATCTATAGTATGCTATACTCCATGTAAAAATATAGGACATAAAGAAAACAGAAATATATCTGCTCACTGGGGCTAAAGAATTGCAGAAGAGGCAACCTACAAACTAAAGAGATTATTTATCTACCAGGAAATAGGTTGATGAGGTTGGAATGAGGAAATATGGTGATAAAGGGGGAAAATATAGTGTATTTATAGTATAATAGCTTTTAAAATAACTTTTAATAGTATAATGGAGCTTTTAAAAATACAGTATATCTAAGTATAATAGCTTTTATCACAGGAACTATAGTATAGTTTCGCCTAACCAAAAATACAAATTAATAATTAAAATCACAGGTGTAGGAAGGAAATAAAAATGGAATACACTTAATGTATTAGTCAGGGTTCTCCAGAGATGCAGAACAAAAGAACTAACCTATGTAACTTTGCGAAACTGTATCTTCTCTAAAGCCAAAGATAGGAAGTGTAATTAGTTAGTAAATCAGTTTCCCACAGGGGCATGGGTGAGAAATTTTGTTACTACATGTTTTTAAGATTATTTAAATAAATAAATGTATTATAGATAATGAGCGAAGTTTCTTGCCACCAAAGAAAGCCTTACAATAAGAACAGGGGGAAGGCTAACATGAACTCATTATTATTAGAGTTGGCAAATCAGGGTAAACTTTTGGTTTTTAAGTTATACAGATAAAGAGAGAGAAAGAGAAATAAACATAATTGTGTGAGCATTCATGGGTCAGAACACATACATATATATCATAGCCCTGTCTGCTGAGAGGACTTAGAAACAGTGACATCCCAGTAGCAATGAACACACTTAGTCCCAGATTTGGGTTTCTAAATTCCATTCTCCAATAGAAGGATCAAAATTCCTTGGAGAAAGAGTTAATTCCTAGTATTTGGGCACAGAAAATACAAGGTAAGCCTGGAATATATTGTAGTGTCAGATAATAACAAAGTTCTTGAAAAAAAAATGATGGGGGAAATGGCAAAAGGACACAGGACCCAAAGTTGAAATAATTAGAGCAAAAAAATTATAATAACTGTAATAATGGATACGGCACAAAAAATAAAACTAATATCATGAGCCCATTCTGATATGACTGTATCACTGAATAAAAAAAAACAAACGAACGAACGAACAATAGCTTTGCTCATAGAAGAATTCCTATTAATAAATGTGGGAGAAATTAAGGAAATGGCCAAGTGCCATTAGGAAAACAGTAGTAATTTTTGAAGTTTGCTAAGAATCAGCAGGTAAAAATTTAGGGGACTAGACTATAAGCATAGTAACAAAGTATCCTCCTTAAGATTATTTTTCAATTACAAAGGGAAAAATCGTAAAACTGCAATAAAGAAACTCAGCAGATCCCACCTTAGCCAAGTGAAAGACAAGTACAAGAATGTTTATAGTAACTTTATTCTTGACAGTTAAACCCTTGAAACAATCCAAATGACCAGCAATGTGAATGGTTATGCAAAGCGTAGTATACTCATAAAATTGAATACTATTTAGCAATAAAAAGGAAAAATGACTGATGCACGCACACAGATGAATTTTAAACGTATTATTCTCAGTGAAGGAAGCAAATCACAAAAGACTGTTTTATGCCATCCCAAACAAAGCAAAGCAAAATTCTGGTTGTAGGGACAGAGGGATGGAGGAGAAGAAAGAACTGACATAAATTGCTATGGAGAATTTTGCAGTGATACTGATACTCTGTGTCTTGGTTAGGATGGTAGTCCTCAAACTGGGTGTGCTTCTCAAAATTCATCAAATTGTACTCTTCAAATGGATAAATTTTTTTGCAAGCAAATTTTATCCTTGCCAAAGGCAGAATTTTAAAATGGGTATATATTCCATTGACACTACATTGTCAAATGATGCTAAATGAAACTATTTTCTAACAGAATTTGGCAGGAAGTCCATTGAAATTGATTAGGCAGGGGCATTTGGGTGGTGCAGTCAGTTAAGCATCTGACTCTTGGTTTTGGCTCAGGTTGTGATCTTAGCCCTGTGTTGGGCTCTGGGCTCAGCAAGGAGTTTGCTTAAGACTCTCTCTCCCTTTCCCTCTGTTCCCCCACGAACTCTAAAATAAATAAATAAAATCCTTTTTAAAAAGGTGATTAGGCAAATCGAGGTTTCCTGGAATTTTAATTATTTACTGAGACAAGACCTTAATTCTCAGGACTCGGAATATGAGACTTCAAGAAGAATGAGTCTTTTGGATCTGGAAATGCACAGGAGTTTGGAATACGGGAAAGCTACTTGATAAAGCACTGCCTTTAAGAACAAAGAAGTAGGAATCAAGTAAGCCAATGATGTCAAAACTGCATAATCAGGACCATAATAGTAAGAATTTCGTATTATTTCTCAAAACTTTGTAACTTGAACACATTTGTACCTTGAGTTCTTTTCTTTTATAGAATGGACTTCATAAGACAGTAATCAGTGAATTATGAGAAAGCAGAAAGAGGAGAAATAAATAAAAATCCAAAGCATTTAACATAACATTTAGAGTAAAATTACTGAACTTGGTTGGGGAATAGTAAATCATTAAAAGGTTTGGTCTGGAATACATGAAAACATCTAGGTAGTTAATCCAACTTAAAAGGAAGATAAAATGAGGAAGGCAAAATGAGGAAGATAAAAGATAAAAAAGATAAAAATGAGATAAAATGATAAAAATGAGCAGTTTAATCAGGGTGATAATGGGATCAAAGGTACAGGTATGGGCACCAGCACCGTATGTGAGAAATCAAAGTGATGAAAGCTATCACAATCTAGAGAAAAGAATTCAGACAGAGAAAAGCAAAGCGCAGAGAAATGAATTTTGGAAATTCGTATGTGTAGAGTATGATAGGAAGTATCCAAATCAGTCAATAAAACAGAGAAGTGTTGAAAAGGAAGCAAGAGAAATCAGTAATGGTAGAGTCCCAGATACTCGGAGTGCTCCACCATCCTTACTTATTCCTTCTTTAGGCTAATATTTAGCTGTAGAATGTACTCTGATCATGTCCTTACTTTTGAATTTCAGATTTTCTTTCTTTTCCATATATTCCTGTACTCTACCTTTAATCAATTTGACTCACCTACATTACCTTGAAGAAAATTAAAATTGGATAGTATCCAGAGAATAGGAATATAATAATTTGTTATTTTATGCTAGGCTTTGTCACACTTTCAGTAAAATGTATTTTAAAAATCACTACATGTTAATGGTATTTAGTAATTTTGGACAGCTTAGGTTTCTAAGGCAACAACAGAACTCTTGCTATAATTAGCAGTCCATTACGCACACATGGTAATATTTACCAGGTGAATTATTAGTGATAAATGAATATTAGTCAGTCACAAGTGAATTACATCATAAAGAACTTACCATTTTAAATTGAAAAAAGTTGTGCCATTATTTTTAACAAATGGCAGACAATATATACTACAATATGAATATCAAATTTCACCAGCGTATTATTGCCAGTAGAATTTTTCCTAATTTAGCTATATTCAACCATCAACGTATCTGTCCAAAAAATGCAGCATCTCACAGTATTAAGTGAAGAAAACTTACAGCATTTACTATATGCTAGGTAGTCCTAAACACATTAGGATATTTTATACATCTCTCCAGCACAGGTTATTTTAGATATTAAATCTACAAGAACTCTGGATTATCAACTTTGTTTCTCATTGTGTCAAAATAGATCACATTATACTTTAATCTATTGGAAAACTGTCAAAGTATATTGACCTTTTCAAAAGAAGACATGTTTTTATCATCTATCATAAAAGTCTCAAATTCCTTGTGTTGGAGTCAATAAATTTAAATATATATTTATGTATATATACACCTTCATGTACAGATTCAAAACAAAGATGGCTATGACTTGATATTCTAGGCATTATTATATAGCACCACTATGCACACTTTTAAACATTTAAGCTTTGCCCAAATACTATTTCACTTAAAGAATTTCTTTGAGTTAATTTGAACAGTCACTTTCTCAGGGAGAAAGCCTGACATTTCATAGAAACATTCATACTCTGAATTAGGCATCAAACTCAGCCTTTGTCCCCTGCATCCATCCGGATTTTGTCCTGGGTTTTAATTGCTATTTCTTGCTCTTACGTGCCACTCATATGACCTATCGAACTAAAGCAATATGATCACATAATTTTAAATAAATTGGAGAATACACTGAAGTTTTAGATAGTTATCTCTCCACAAGTTCCCTGGCCTTCATCATTTATCATCCTTCACTCCTTTTCCTACCAATCATCAAGCACTAAATAATAGTAATTTTATTTGCTGGAAAAAGAAATTCCATCTGCATTCCTGAGCATGCACATTGTGTGGAATTTTTCTGAGAACATCATATACCATTGACTCATGACAATATTAGTATAGTCATATTAGTATTAGAGTTATTCTCCCAAAAGAATATGATAAAATGATGCAATTTTTCCTGAAGAAAGCTGAATGATAGAACTGGAAAGAATATTGGAAAGTTATTGTAATGACAATTTCGTAAGCAGAAAACTGAGGCTCAGAGATGTCAAGGGACTGGTGATCAGATAATCAACAGAACTGTCAATGAAATCCATCTTTATTGAATCAATCAGTCTAGTAATTATATTTCAACTTCTTTCAGTTCTGCTGATGAATTTATCAATGAAATCTTGGTCTGCTAATGACCAAATATTATGATCCATTTCAATCTTTTGAGTGCTAATATAGTAATACAATATACAATATACAGTATTGTATAAAGAAAACATTAAGAGTTGCTTATTTTCAACCACTATTGTGCACATTTAGCCATCATGCTTTCAGCTTAAAATTTTGTTCTTAAGATATTCTTAAGATCCAAAGGCTTATCCTTTGGATATTGGATTTTTATATGACTCATAGATGTAAAGGATTTTCAATGCCATCTAGGGTAGAATTTCAAGAGCACATAAGCAGATTGATCTCAGAAATACTTGCAGGTTAAATGGAAAACTCAGTAGGAGTTGAAATGAATACAGGAGTAATTTCAAAATGTGAATTGCCTATTTTGGAATCTATAGGCTCCTATACTTGGATTAAAGGCAAAAATGCAAGTGAGTTAGCATCCATAGACATCAACAGAACTATTAATGAAACCCATCTTTACTACTAATCAATCTACTAATTATATTTTAGCTTCTACTGTCTTTTATAGACAACTATACAATAAATGTTTATATAAAAGAAAAGATTTAGAAACTCAGATTCTACAAGTGACATTTTCAATTAGAAAGACATGGGAAGTGTATAACAAGAAATATATACTTCCATGAATAAAACATGGCATTTAGCTGTTGACTTATGTTTAAAAGGATTTCCTATTCTGTGGAAGGAAGGCAGAGTAGCTTAATGACATAAAATTATATTATTTAAAAGAGATGGTGGGAGGCGCCTGGGGGGCTCAGTCAGCTAAGCATCTGCTTTCCACTCAGGTCATGATCTTAGGGTCTTGGGATCGAGCCCTGCTTTGGGCTCCCTGCTCAGCGAGGAGCCTGTTTGTCCCTGTCTCTCTGGCTGCTACTCCCCCTATTTGCACTCTCTCTATCAAATAAATAAATAAAATCTTAAAAAAAAAAAGGAGATGGTGGTAAATATTTCTTAGTGCACTAGAATCTTTCTTTCCTAACATTTCTATACTTGAGGTTTTTACTGTTTTTACTTTTATGACTATTTTTCATATAATTATATAGACACTCTCACAGTCTCAAAGGTTGATCTCTCATGAAACACCTTATCATCTTCATATTTTGGCACAGTTGCTTCCTTGGGCAGACCCTGGTGGTGTCAAGGGGTAGATTATAGAGGACGATATTCCTATAATCATTAAGTCGGCTTATTCACCTTTTGAACTCTCAAATGAACTTGAACATATAAATTCCACATAAAGGCCACAGGACCTAATATCTATAAAGTTTCTCTCCTGCAGGGATTCTTTTTTTTTGTCTACTAGCTGTGATGTGTTTTTTAAGTTGATACCCATTTGTATAAAGATTTTTCTCCTGTGTGGCTTTTCCACTAAATATGAAGACCTAAAATCTAGATGAAGCTATTACCACACTTGTCAGATTGATGGGTGTTCTTTTCTTGGTAGATATTTTCATAAGTTTAAAGGTCAGATCTTTGGGAGAACCATTTGTTATTCAGATGTCAATTACAGAAAAATTCTCTTTTATGATTTGTTTGATGAATGATCAGCTGTTATTTTCATTAGTAAAAGCCCTTACACTATGCAGAGTCACGGGTTTGTTACTTCATAAAATCTCATATTTGGCCTTGGCAAGTGAAGGCCTTGATCTCACGGATAAAAACACATGGCGAACTAAGGAGTTCTCCGTAATCCATCTTTGGAGGTTTATTCTGATAAATGCTCTTCTGTCAGGGTCTTTCCTGATTGTAAAATGGCATTTCCTTTCAAGCTGATTCTAATTCATTCATTGAACCATCATATTTCAGGTCCTGAGGAGACACCATTTCAAGAAATCTCCAGGTCCGCCCTTAGTATTTTTTAAAGATTATTTCCATTTTACTCATTTTTAAAATTCTTACTCTTTGTTCTTGAACTCTGATAATTCTCCTTGAACAGTCACTATGAACTTTTTGATTTTCTCACACTTGTAATCCACTTTGTTGACGTTTTTAGGAAAAGAAATACCTGCAATTTGATGCATCTGTTAAGTTTAGAAATAGACATTCTCTATTCCCCATCATACTCTCGGAACACACTCATACATCTGCATCATTTATATGATTACACTAATAGCATTTAAAAGGATAATCTTGTCTGAATTTTTACAGTAGTACAAATTTTGAACAAACTAAATGCCCACCTAAAGGGACACATCTAGGTTATGATATGCAAATTCAATGAAGTAACATGAAACATTTTGAAAGAATGATATAGGTTTATGTATATTAACAGGAAAGTTTTTCAAGAGATATGGTTAAGTGAAAAAAGGTAATGGTACAAGTATACATGGAGCATATTATCTTTTACATATTTAAAATATTACATATTTTTTTGCCTTTTAAAACATAGCTCTGTACTAAAATATAACAGCTTAATAACAGTAGTTATGTCTACCTAGGGAGTACTAGACAAGAGAATTAGCATTGCAGAGACAAATGAGACTCTGCCTTCTTTGTAATGCTTAAAAATTTTTTATAACAAGGACTTGTGTGTTTGAAGAAAATTGGTAGAAATCCTATTCTTAATATCTACCTTATACTACCTCTAGAAATGTAAAATCAAGAAGAAAAAGCAACATTATAGCCAACAACTTCAGCATTACCAGAAGAGAACCTCACAATCTTCAAATACTTATAAAGATAGAAAAAATAAATAAATTCTAACATACCCTATACCCCTCTGCCTGCCTTTCATTGAAACCTGTTAATGCAGACAGCAAGGGAAAGGAGTTTTTGCAAAACTCGGTGAAACAGAAAAGAAGAATTTATAGAAGGTATAGACAAAACTAGCACAATATGAGATGGCAAACTACTGAATGCAGATGAAGACTTGTGGCTCACAGAACAGGCTAAAGAAAAGGAGTGTGAAAGTATGCAGTACTGAAGTGGGAACCTCAGGGTCTTTCTTCTGGGAAAGAATGAGATGCAGAGAGTAGGTGAATACAAAAAATGCTGTGCTTTTTAATGAAGCAATAAAGGGAAGGGAGCAAATAAGAGGGGGAAGTTAAAGATCCCATAAAAGGGAAAGAGAAACCAAATACACCAACTGTTTATTATCCCCAAACCCCACTATAAATAACACTCTCCATCAAGAATCTGCATAGAAGAGCCTCAAGCTGATAGAAATGGGCACTCTCATACCAGAAATGCTGACCTTCAAACGAATAGAAAAAAAGAAACCACATCCGTTAATAGACAACACTGTAAAAAGGCAGAAAATATGAATAAAAGCTTTTCTCTTGGGCACCTGGGTGGCTCAGTGGGTTAAAGCCTCTGCCTTCGGCTCAGGTCATGATCTCAGGGTCCTGGGATCGAGGCCCGCATCGGGCTCTCTGCTCAGCGGGGAGCCTGCCTCCTCCTCTCTCTCTCTGCCTGCCTCTCTGCCTACTTGTGATCTCTCTCCCTCTGTGTCAAATAAATAAATAAAATCTTTAAAAAAAAAAAAAAGCTTTTCTGTTGATGAAAAACCTTGGCAAAATGCCACCAATGAAATTGAAGATAACTGTTAACACCACATTCCAAAATGAAATGACATCTCAATAAGATTTTGAGAACACCTAAGAATATTCAAGAATGTGAGAATATGAAAAAAAAGAACTTTAAGTTAGAAATATAAAAATTAAGAAATAGGTAAAACCCAGGAACAATTGAAATAAGAATCAAATGAACCTAGGAAAGTAGTATAAAAAATAGGCAAAATCATGTCAGAATTCAAGACTAACTTATAAGGTTCCCAACGGGGAGTAGATTTAAATGGAAAACTAATAATAATCATCATCATCATCATCATCATCATCATCAACCTGGAAGAAGAACTAGAATCAACCAAGGAAATAAAAATGAGATTTTTTTTTTAAAAAAAAAGAAGAAACAAAACAAAGAAAAAAAGAGGATGGAAAGGAAGATGGGAAGATGGGGCTAAGCACATGAAAAATGGTGACCATGAAGAAGAAAGCAAAAACAGTAGAAGAGAAATAAAACTTAAAAAAGTAATTCAAGAAAAAATTTCCAGAAACCAACAAACAACATGACTCTCCACTTTGGAAGAGCCTATTGAGGAAACTGACCAAGAGCAAACAACTCTAATGTCTATTCTAATGAAATTATAAGATTCTAAAGGTAAAATAATCCAGAGGGCCTCAGGCAAAAAGATAAAGTAGATCACAAATGCAGAAGAATCAGAATGACATCAAATTTCTCTTTAAAAAAACATGGAATAGAAGGAAATATGGAGTCTTCCAGAAACTTTAGGAAATTAAGTAAAAGCCAAAAAACTTGAAGGAGTGCAGAGCAAGCTGTCCTTCGGGTTTCAAGGGCATAGGAAAAGAGGTTCGAGTGTGGCAGCATTCAGGGAATACTTTACAAATATTTTCAAAAAGTCTACTAAAGCATGAGCTTCAACAAACCAAGAGGTAATTGAGACAACAATGTAAAAGAACTGTAAGGTAAGCATTTCATGTATTTAATTATAGAGCTACAGTTAAAACAAGGGTGGATTCATGGATTAAACAACAGTCTGTCAATTTTAACAGCATTTTTAAAATTTATTTTGATAGAGGAAATGATATAGGTAATAGAATGAGAGGAGAAGAAAAGGGAAGATAGAATAATAGAAATTAACTGTAGTATAGGAGAATGGATGGGATTCAAAGGGTACCATTTTAAGGTTTCAGAAAGCAAAAGTTAGGTAAGAAAAAGGAGTTTAAGAATATGCAATGTAGTATTAATACAAAAATAACTACCAGAATAGAAGGGCTGACTTTCCTAAAAACCCAGAGAAATTAGAGGGAAGAAAACAAAACAAAACAAAACAAAACTAGAAAACCAAATAGATAAAGAAACACAGTACTTAGAATATTAGATGATGATACAAGTCAGACTGAGAAACACAAATACCATATGATTTTGCTCATATGTGGAATCTAAACACAAAATGAATAAACAAAAGCAGAATCAGACCTATAAATACAGAGAACAGAAGGATGATGGTTGCCTGAGGAAGGGGGTGAGGGTATGGATGAAACGGGTGAAGAGGTGTGGGAGACACAAGCTGCTAGTTACAAAAGAAGTCAAGGGAATAACAACTGTTGCAGGATAGAGACTATGTCAATGGTATGGTAATCACGTTGTGTGGTGACAGAAGGTGGCTAGGCTTGTGGTGAGCATAGCATAACGTAAAGAGAAGTTGAATCACTATGTTGTATACCTGAGACTGATGTAACATGTATGTCAACAATACTCAAAGAAAAAAGTTAAAAATAAATAAATATAAAAAAGAATACATGATGAAATGTCAGGATTGAGACCAAACATAAGAATCATACTGACAAATAGGAGTGGGCTTAACGTGCCTATTTAAATAAAAAATATTTTTAAATTTGCTTATAAAACAAAATCTAATTGTATGCTGTGCACAAGAGACACCCTTAAAATGCAGTGATTCAAACAGGCTGAAAATAGCAAAATGCATACAGATTTACCAGAGCTTGCAAATCTGATACCAAAATAGACTTCAAGCCAAGAAGCATTAAATTAAATGAGACCAAAAAAGAATTACTTTATTATATTAAAAGCCATAATCTAAAATGAAGACACAGCAGTTAAACATATCTATTTAGCAAATAATATAGAAAATGTCAGTGATGATTAATTTTATGTGTCAATTTGAGTGGGCCAGGGGTTGTCCAGATAAGACATTCGTGGGTGTGTCTGTAATGGTGATTCTGGCCAGTATTAGTATTTGAATCAGTAGACTCTGTAAAAAAGATCGCCCTCCATAATATGTGTGGGCATCATCCAATTCATTAAGGACCTGGGTTGATCAAAAAAGAATGTGTCCCCTTCCTGCCTGCTTACCTGAGCAGGGACTTCAGTGTTCTCGTGTCCTTGGACTGGGACTTATACCATCAGCTGGTGTACATCTGGTCCCCAAGACTTCAGACTCAGACTAGACTTAAACTACTGGCTTTTCAGGGTCTCTAGCTTGAAGATGGCAGATTATGGGACTCCTTGGTCTCTGTCATCATGTGAGCCAATTCCCGCACAGTTTTGGAGACTGGGGAGTCCAAGATCAAGGCACCAGATCTGGTGTCTGGTGAATGCCTGCTTTCTCACTGACAGCCACCTTCTCACCGTGCATTTACATGCAGAAGGGTTAGGGAGCTCTGTGGAACCTCTTTTATAACAACACTAATCCCAAACCTGAGGGTGGCCCAATCACTGCCTAAAGGCCTCGCCTCCTAATAATATCGATTTAGGAATTAAGATCGCAACATATGAATTTTGGAGGCATGGGGACATTTGGAGGGTTAAACATTCAGACCACAGCACTCGTCTTATACATTATGAATAAAACCTAAAACTGTATCAAAACATAATTCTGGCATTAGTTTGTTGATCCTGCTCATGAGTATGGTATTAAAGAACTCACTTTTTCCCTACTTTGTCCCATCATCTTCCTCCTATTTTCCATGCTACAGTGATTTCTGTTATTTATATCTCCCCTGCCCTTTAGAATCACTACAGCCAAACAAAAATATTGTATCAGAAATTATAAATGAGAGGGCGCCTGGGTGGCTCAGTGGGTTAAAGCCTCTGCTTTCGGCTCAGGTCATGATCTCAGCGTCCTGGGATCGAGGCCCGCATCGGGCTCTCTGTTCAGCAGGGAGCCTGCTTCCTCCTCTCCCTGTCTCTCTGCCTGCCTCTCTGCCTACTTGTAATCTCTCTCTCTGTGTGTCAAATAAATAAATAAATAAATCTTTAAAAAAAAAAAGAAATTATAAATGAGAAAGGCAATACTCTTGACTCAGGATATTAGGAACATTCAAATGAATGTATTTGCACACACTTTCATGCACAAACANGAAATTATAAATGAGAAAAGCAATACTATTGACTCAGGATATTAGGAACATTCAAATGAATGTATTTGCACACACTTTCATGCACAAACACACACTCGCACACTAACATTCACCTTCATATACTGAGCCCTGAGGATAGCTGAATAAAAATCTATTTCCTTTAAGGCAATTCAGCAATCCCAGATGATATGCTAATGAATCAAGTGAGCAGTTCTAAGTCATTGATATCACATCATTCAGCACACAATTTCCAAAAACAAGTTAACGAACCAGTTTTAAAAAATCATTTAGAATAAGCACAGTTTGACACATACCAATGAAGCCAATTCATTTGCTTGCTGAAATAGACTCTATCTTGGGTCCTTTCTAAACTAAAGCAAGCTTGACATCAGCTGTCATCAGAAATGATACAAAAATAAAAATGAGTAAGTGTACCCCTAGACTGTTGATAGAAGTACTATCTTCTCTACTGGCACAGATAAACTACATTCAAACACCCACAATAACGCCACAAGAACTAAATACCTGATGAAAGTGTTGAAACTAAACACATGGAGGGCCTTGGTGGCTCAGTCAGTTCAGGTTCTGAGACTCTTTCTCTGTCAAATAAATATTTTTAAAAAAGAAACTAAACACATATTTCTCATTTTGTTCAATATTCTTAAAGTAATTATTCAAAGAACTTGAATAAAAAGAAGACAGCTTTCCTCATTCTGAGGCACTTGTGTATCATTTGGTTTCATCTGTGCTTGTATGTATCCTTGTCTGTGTCTCTGGAGGTTTATATTTATGTGGAGACAGACAAACTTGGATTCTTTTAGTCTACTGTCGCACATATGCAATTTTCTAAGACAAATATCCATATGTATTTTATTACTCTTAGAAATGCTTCAATACAGAGTTTCTACTTGAAATATTTTTAGATAAATTCAGCAAACTGTGTTCTCTGGAGATACGAACTATTTATAATAACATTCTTCTATGGCCCTGTATTATATGTCCTTTTCCTCACACTTTTAGACCTCTCTATTGTCTATAACCATTTTTGTTAATCCAGCTGGTCCCTGTTGGTTTGTTGGTGGTCTTTCATTTGCCTGCAGCAACACCTGTGTAGTTTTCTGAGCCTTCTCTGAAAAAGTATCAGGGCTCTACCTCATACCTAGTTCTCTGTGGAGGAAGACCTTTCCTCTGAAATTCTATTAACCTCCTGACTGGTCTCCTGATATTATAGATCATGGTCTGATCCTTTAATGTTTAGTGTTATATTTAGTGTAATGTTTAGTGTAATTTTAGTGTTAAATTTTGTATTAAATTTCTATTTCTTTGCTGATCTTTATTTCTAGTACCGCACATACTTCATGACTACCGACTTGTCATCTTTGTCTCACTGCTCACTCACTAAGGAAGTGCATAATGAACTTAAAATTTTCCACTCATTTTAATTTCTGTCATAAACAGAAGAAATTCAGATTTCCCTATGCGCGCGCACACACACACACGTCAACATGTTTGCCTTATCCCCCAAAACAACTTCAAAATTATTTAGACTCTCTCCTCCAACAATCAACAGATACAAGGTATACCAATAACTCATAATCAGGGTCATAATCAAGAATTTATCACCAAAAAAGATCTCACCCCTGAAATCGAAAACATTGCAAGCTCTGACCACAGGCTCCTTCCTCTCCCTCTCACTGACTTTACTTATATTATTCTCACTTTTTAATTTCATTCAGACAAAATCATCCACAATATGTGCTCCTTTGCTAACCCAAAGCTCTGAGTCTAGTGAGGGGCACAGTAGGAAACAATCACATGACAGGATGATTCAGTGCTGTGACAGGCCAGCACTTTCTCAGACCCTCTGAGTTTTATTTACTTAATATCTCCCAGATGCATCCACCAATTTTCATGTTTACTACATGTTTTTTTAAAAGATTTTATTTATTTAACTGACAGAGAGAGAGAGAGAGAGATCACAAGTAGGCAGAGAGACAGGCAGAGGGAGAGGAGGAAGCAGGCTCCGTGCTGAGCAGAGAGCCCAATGCGGGGCTGGATCCCAGGATCCTGAGATTATGACCCTGAGATCATGACCTGAGCCGAACGCAGAGGCTTAACCCACTGAGCCACCCAGGCACCCCTGTTTACTACATGTTTTTAAGAATTGACCATAGTCATCTCCTGCCTGGATGACTCTGACATTCCCTTAGTGAACATTTCTGACGCACGGATTATATGTGTTCAATCCATGTCTCTTAGTGAAGCCTGCGTGATCTTTCTAAAATGAGCATTTTATATCCCTTCTTTGTTTAAAATATTTCGGCAGCCATCACATTGATAAGGGAGTAAAAACCTTCTTTCTTTTAAGTCAAATTATTTAATATAGTTTATAAGATATTATAAGATACCATATTTATATAATATATGTTTGTAAGGAACACTATATTTATATGATCTATATTTCTTTTTTTTTTTTTTTAAAGATTTTATTTATTTATTTGACACAGAGAGAGAGATTACAAGTAGGCAGAGAGGCAGGCAGAGAGAGAGGAGAGAGGAGAAAGCAGGCTTCCCGCTGAGCAGAGAGCCCGATGTGGGCCTCGATCCCAGGACCCTGGGATCATGACCTGAGCCGAAGGCAGTGGCTTTAACCCACTGAGCCACCCAGGCGCCCGATCTATATTTCTAAGGAATATTTCCTCTGCTGTCTTCTCTCCTTGCTCTCACCCCATTTCCTTGCATAAAATCTACAGTTCAGTCATACTGCATTGTTTGGGACAAATTATGCTTCCTCACACTCAGCAACTTGGCATGTGCCATTTCTCTGCTGGACACACTGCAGTACTCATCCTTCCCAACTTTTAGTTAACTTCTGTTTTCTATAGCCTCAGGCTTTTAGGGCACTGGTGAGAAGAGAGATTTTTTTGTTTGTTTTTTCTACATATACCAGCCAAGTAGATAGGAGGTTAGGACAGAACACAACCTAAATCAGGCATCGATTTATGCCTTGAAATAAAAAGTGCTATGAATTAATAACGTCCATGCCTCTAAATAAAAGGTGCTATGATTAGTAAGAGGTATTAGGTTTACTGTTTAAATTTATACTTTCCTTTCTGTTGTTTCTACTTCATTCATGGCCACGTGAGGGAACTAAACTGTGGGATTCACGTGGCTGACTCATGGCTAAATATTTGCAGTCTGCCACATGGATCTCAGTTGGCTCTGAATGTGTTAATCACATAAACTGTGCCCTTGGATTTAGATTTCAAAGATCTAGACTTTGGCCATCACCTATGATGCTAGAGTTTAAAAAAGAAAACATGAGAAAAGAACGGGGATCCTAATTATGAAGGGAACATGCCACCTTCTTGAATACAATAAAGAAAAATATATCTTGACATTATTGAAAACCAAAGGTGTTGAAGAGAATTTGAAACATGCGTGCCTGGTAGACGGTCTTTCCATAAATCAGTTTCATACAAAATCAAAGAATAATTGAATTTTCTTTAAAGACATGCTTCTTTAGTTTTATCTTCAAAACAGGTGGGAGGCAGTGTGGGTACGAAAGAATTATAAAGGAAAACAAGCTGTTAAACAGAAAGAAGAGAGAGAATTCCTTAGGAGAATGTTTGAAATCTTAGAGAACAGAATAGACAGATATGAAAAAGCAATGAACCTGAGCCTAGTTGCTTTTGAAGAGAAGATTTCAAAAGAAAGATGTTTTAGGTGTTACTAGAGCCAGGAGAATAATTATTACCCAAAAGGAAAATGAAGAGAGTCAGGGTGGAGTGATTCATCCAGAGGGATCCCAAACCCAATCCAGTGTTGGAGTCATATTGTTAATGCAGAGAGTCTATAATAAGAGCAATTGATGAACAAGCCCTTGAAGACTGAGACAGCTTTGCCAAGTTGTTATAAAAAAGATGAACATATTTAAGATGTAAAAACAGGAAAGTTGGACAAAGTTTTAAAATATTATTAGGAGAGATTCACGTGGCAAAATTACTGTGGTTGGAGACACAGGTATTGCCTGTGACCTACACTGACTATAGAATATAAGACATACTGAAAGGGCTGTTGGCAGGACCATGACAGATTGAATGGTTTCTTGGATTAATTATTAGCTTAATTAGAAAACACCTCCTGTGTGCTATTGTCCATTCAGGGAGGTAAAGGTAGATAAGATTAAAAAAAAACCAGGTATATTTTACTCACTTGGAAGTGACTGTATTCATATTTCTTACTCACAGTGAACTCAAAGAAAAATATCTAGAGGCTACGTCAGAAAATGTTTGAACCTGAAATGTTTGAGCCTAAAAGCCAAAGCAAAGTTAAAGGAGGGAGGGGAGTACTGCCCCCCAACACTAAATACACAGAAGCCAAAAGACCAACTTAACATCAAGGTATGCATAAAAATGTGGAAGTATGCCTTCCTGAAAGGAGTGCATCAAAGGAAAATTATACCTTATTGCATATATCTCACAACTGCAGAAGGTGTAGTGGAGACTGATTAGCGCACTTAAGATGGTTGAGTAACTTCTCATTTCAAGAATCCCCCTTTTCCTAAGACATGGCAATGATATAGGGCTATAAAAGGAAAAAACAGGAACAGATTTCCAGTTCAAAAATAAGGACTACCTGTATTAGTTTTCTATTGTTGTTGCAACAAATTACCACAACTTAATTGCTTAAAACAACATAAATTAGTTTCCTTATTTTCTGTATGTTAAAAGCCTAACACAAATCTCACTAGCCTAAAATCAAGGCATCAGGAATGTTATCTTTCTTTCTGAATGTTCTAAGGGAAAATCCATTTCCTTGCCCTTTTCCAAATGTCCTGAAACTGCCTGAATTTCTTGGCTCATACCCCTTCGCACAGCTTCAAATCCATCAACAGTGAGTTGAGTCCTTCCCTCATCAAACCACTCCGACCTGCTCTTCTGCTTCTCTTGTCGATCTTCAAGGACCATTGTGATTACACTGGGCACACTCAGAAAATTTAGGGTAATTTCCCTATTGTTAGGTCAGCTGGTTAGCAACTTTAATAGTATCTGTAACTTTAATTCCCCTTTGCCATATATTATAACATATTAACAAATTCTGGGTATTTGGACATGGACATCTTTGGGGGGCCATTATTTTGCCTGCTCTCTTAGTCGGTTCTGGTTGCTATAACAAAGTACTCTACCCTGGTTAAACAACACACATTTACTTCTCAGCATTTCTGGAGGCTTGACATCAAGTCAGGGTGTCAGCATGGTTGGTTTCTTAGTGAGGACCCTCTTTCTGGTTTAGAGAAAGCTTTCTTCTTGCTGTATCCTTCCGTGACATAAAGGGATGATTTCTCTTGTGTCTCTACTTACAAGGACATTAATATCATCAAGAGGGCTCCCCTCTCATGATCCAATTACCTCGCAAAGGCCCCACCTCCAAATGATATGGAAAACAAAGGCAGAAGAAAAATGATGAAATTTCCTTATTCCTTTCAGCTCATTGAAACATGCGGAGTGACATTCCTCTAGGGACTCAACTGCCTGGATATTAACACTCTGCTAAGGGCAAAAGGCAATCTTAGCCCAACCTTCAGGATTCTGTAAGTCTACTTTAACATATAAAAATTTACCTGGAAATTTCCTGTATCTCTACCCCCAAGATACATGTTGGCAATCATCCCCCAAATGTATGACCCACCAATAGACATCCGAAGGGTCTCATGACTCAGGTTTAATTAGATAGTAATAAATGACCTTTTCCTAAAAATGGCTAGCCACTTCTAGGTCCTGAAATCCTTGCTTCCAAAATTGCTTAGAGACTTACACTATCCCTAACCCCATCCCAGCTTGAAAGCATATAATGGGCCACTCCTCACGACCCCAGTGCAGCTCTTTCTGCCCATGAGTCCTGTCCCCGTGCTTTAATAAAATCACCTTTTTGCAACAAGACGTCTTAAGAATTATTCCTTGGCCATTGGCTCTGGACCTCACCAACATTCCAAAACTACATCATTTGGCAACCCATTCAGAACCCCTCTCAGTCTAGAGAGCTTTCTTTCTGTTCTTAACTTCATTTAATAAACTATCACTTCACCCTCCTGTGTCCACAAGATTCGTTCTTCACCTCTGCAGAACAAGAATCCTGCAACGCAAGTACCAGAACACTTGGGATCAGAGCTTCAACATACAAATTAGGGAAGTACAAAAACATTCAATCCATAGCACCTACCACACCATCTGTATGAAGCAGCAATGGAACAAAAATGAGCAGGGCTGAGTCTATGGGTCTGAAGACAATGGTGACCAGGGAGTTTGGCTTTTGAGGGGTATCAGGTGCCAAATGGTTTTATTAGACATATTAGACAAGATCTATAATTAAAACAATCTAATGAGTACTATTAGGATACCTGGATGCTTGTACAGGAAATAAGATAAAATTAGATTCACTCTTTATCAGATACCAGGATAAATTTCTAAAATCTACATGTAAAATATGAACCATACAAATATTACAGAAAAATGCAAATATGGGCAAATCATTCTATGACTCAAAATGCTGACAAACTGAGGGAAAAGACTGCTAAACTTGATTTTCAAGAAAAGGAAGAAAGAGACTTTTCTGGGCCAGCTTTACAAAGGTAGGAATAGGGCTTTTCCTAATAGATTGCTAATCTCCTTTCCCCAAAAAGGGCAGTGACTCTCCTGGGTAATTAGAGAAGTAAGGGCCAAATTCAACCGGCTAATAGGAAAAGGAACAAACAGAGGGAACCCAGGAGCCCTAGAAAACAACTGCTATTCTGCTGGTCTCATTTCTATGAGAGCCGTCAGGTAGAGTCACAGCCCTGGTCCTCTTTCCCCTCTCTCCCTGTCTCCCATCCCAAGAAATCTAACATTTCCTAGAACTGGACATTTTTTTTAACTGGTTGGAGCTAACCCATTAAACTAGTAAAAGTGGGAATTCTTAATCTATTTTAGTTATGTGGGCTATAAATATCATCTCCCACTGGTCTTATCTTTTTTACAATATTTAAAAGGCCTTTGGTGAAGCCTCAAATACTAAGTTGAATCCATCAACCTGTTCCTTTACATTGAATATTCTGTGTATTGTTTAGGAAGTCCTTCAAAGCCCTTAGATCAAGAGGATATGCTTCTACATTTTCTTCTAAAAATATAATAGTGTTACTTTTCACATTTAGTTTCCGATGCCACCTGGATGGAGGGGGGGGGAAGAAGGGGAGGAGGG